>JAHWFO010054548.1:539818-573413 GCA_023313115.1 Rhysida immarginata
TTATTATTATTATTATTATTATTATTATTATTATTATTATTATTATTCCATCTTTCATTCTTAAAGGAGTAAGTGAATTGCTTATTCCTGTACTGCATTATATTTTTAATTTGAGCCTTTTCACTGGCGTATTTCCATCTATCTGGAAGGTAGCTAGGGTTGCACCTATTCTTAAAGCTGGACGTTCAGATCTTATGAAAAACTATAGATCAATTTCTATTCTCCCTTGTACTTCCAAAGTTTTTGACATCATTCTGCATAAATATCTTGTTTTTCATTTTAGATCTTTTCATGCTACTCAACATGCTTTTCTCCCTGGACGATCAGTAGAAACTAATCTCTTAGAGACGAGTCAAATTGACGTTGTTTATTTCGACTATAGTAAGGCCTTTGATATGGTAGACCACAATCTGTTATGTAAGAAATTGCAATATTTTGGGCTTAGAGACAATCTTCTTAACGGATCGTAAAACTTACGTCGTTATTGGAACAGGTAAATTTCATCTTTTCACTCCTGTTACTGGTGTGCCTCAGGGTTCTGTACTCGGGCCTCTTCTATTTAATGTCTTTACGTCCGATCTACCACAAGCCCTCCATGGAATAAACGTACTCGTGTATGCGGACGATACAAAAATTTATAAAAAGATTGTTGATTTGTCAGATGCTATCCAAGAATTGGTCCAGTGGTCCTCTAAAAACCATTTGATTATTAATTACTCCAAATGTTTTAGTTGCACCTTTACTAACAAACGTTATCCGATTAATTATTCTTACAATATTGATCAACACCCCATATTAAAGAAAACTACTGTTAGAGAGTGGGGTGTGATATTTGATCAAAAACTTACTTTTCATGATCAAATTGTTCATGTTAAACAAAAAGCACTAAGGGCCCTCGGGTCTATTCTGCGAAATAGTGCTAGCTTCTCTCAGAAGAATACTTTTCTTCATCTATATACCTCTCTAGTTTTACCATTATTAATGTACTGTAGTACGATCTGGAATGGATGCACCCAACAACAGGCACATTCTCTCGATAAAGTGCAATCAATCTTTTTGAGATTTCTGAATCATAAATATCCTTCCTCTCAAACAGTATTACCATCTCTCACCATGAAACGTGATCAATATGATTTGATCATTTTAAGAAAAATCATTTCTGGAGCAGTTGATGTTGATATTATTTCAAGAATTCGTTTAAGAGTACCTCAGCTATCTAATCGAGAAACAATGGTGCGTCTCCTTCCAATGCTTATGAAGAAAGTACATGCTCGAAGATCCCCACTTTTCGAATTCAGTCCACCTACAATAGATTGCAGGATACTTTTGATATTTTTAACTGATATGTTTTTATTTTTCTACATTGGTTGTTTTTTAAGTTTTTGTTTCATGTATTTTGTTCTTTTTTGGCTTCGGCTGTTTGAACTAATAAACTGAATTGAATTGAATTATCCTGATTGGCTAACGTTATTCCATGTGTTTGAACTATGGCCATATGCTCTTGTATTACTTCATTTCTTTGCCCGTGATGATGACGTAAGTCGAAACGCGTAGGCTCATATTAAAGTTTTCCATTATTGCTATATTTAGACCCATATCTCGTTTATTTTAAGCAATATTAGATCCAAACATGGATATTTTAAAAAATAAAAGGCTTCGTTTATATTTGTTGAGCTTCATTATTTATCGATTTTTTTGGTTGAACAATGAATTGGTGGATGCATACGCCACCGGTTGTCTGACCTTAGGGATGCTACTGTCCAGCGGGATTCGAACCCACATGTCACGTGGTCAAAGAGATGGTACACGAAAACTCATTTCATTCAAAATACAATTATATTGATGATTTGGCATCAGCATATTGACTTCATAACAACGTAAGGAGAAGTTGATACTGGTGTCCGGTCCAAAAATAAAAATTTGGATAAAACACATTATCGTTTTGTTTATTTTTTAGAGCAACTGAAATTCAACTCATTCTCTCGGCGATATCTTTCTCAATTTTCAAGATATTTGGTTAGTCTTTTTCTAAGAATAGCTCTATACATTGGGCTAATAAATTATGCAAAAGACATTTTGGTAAAGCTTGCGCATGCCCAGTTAAACATTATTTAATAAAAATGCTCATATTTCAACAAATATTTAATATTTTTATATTCTGATTGCAGGGTGTTGTCTTTATTGTAGTTTGTCAAGTTTCCTTGAATATGGTATTGCATTGGCTTGAAAACCCTGCATGTAATAAACAAGACTTCGATTTTTTTAAAGAAACATTTATATCTCCATGAATATAGATGCTATTCTCATACAAATGAACACAGATAAGTAAAAGAAGCCTCACAATCGTATGCTACAGCTACAATGTATTTCAAGCATTATTTTTTACAGGGTGATCCCAAATATTTTTTTTCAATTTGTTGCTGATCCCCTATTTGCCTTCGGGACAAAACATTCGCTGAAATATACGAGGTGTAACGTGCTCTTTACACCCTGAAGTTTCAGGATAATTCGTTTCAAGTACTTTTCTAGATATTCGACAAAACGTCTAAAATCGAAAGTATTCACTTTCAATTGAGCAGTCAGCGTATATTTAATTTTAATTATTGTGGTACATTTTTGCCATCCTCTACAATCGGATGAAGCTTCAGATAAAAACATAACCTCTATAGCGATTCAGTTATATCACAAGAAATTAATCCTCCCGAAGAGGGTATAGATAAGTAGCGGAAGCCCGGAGTTCATCTTTTTTTAACCCAACTTTTCTTTATCAAAAAAATGGAACATAGTATTTAGAAAGTTTAAAAGAGCTGTATCTTTTTTAGTTTCTCATCATTTCCACTTGAATAACATGCCCCAGGCCATATGTTGCCATTTAAAAACGTTAATAGTTCTGAAGACCACGTGACTACTACCTCCACAATTCCGACCCCACTGGGACACGTGGCCCAAACATCATAGTATTGCAGATCTTGCCTAGAGGAATCTACATACCGAATTTCAATCCTTAACATACCTATATATTATATAGATCAGATGGCCCCCTCCAACTCCCACCCCATAACTCCGACTCCAGTGGACCAACTGGGCTCCACTGGGGTTTACAAAATCAAACTAAAGCCTATGGAAAGCCACATTCCAAATTTCAACTTTCTATGTCAAAAAATGTAGAAAATATAAAGGGGACTTGTAAAAGCAATAAGTAGCTCCATTCTTTCCCTACTTAAAAATCAAATTTCACTTCTACTTAATTTTTAATGCTGAAATAAAGGAACCAAAAGTGGACGGTAAAACTAATTTATTAGCCTGACGCGTTTTGGCATTACGCCATCATGGTAGGCAATACTATACTAGTCTCATAGTCTACTATTGGCTCCGATGTTTGCGTAATGCCGAAACGCGTCAGGCTAATAAATTAGTTTTACCGTTCACTTTTGGTTATTCTATTTCAGTATCAGTTATAGTGAACTAGTCAATCATGAATATTTTAATTTTTAAGTTGATTTAGTCGTATATAATTTAAATGAGATATGGGTCTAGATATAGCAATAATGGAAAACTTTTATATATGAAAAATATTTTCAGTTTTTGTATCAGTATATACATTTCCAGTTTTTGTATCTTGCTCAAGATCGTTATTCTGTAATCTTATCACAGTCATTGGGAATGACATTGACCAGCCGGTGACTCCCACCCACGTGTGCGCTGAAAAGGAGGGGAGGGGAAAAAAGATGGTCCCTTCTCTCCCCTATGGCACCCCTTCCCCGTTGAAAATCTTAAATTAGAGCAGTGTTTTTCGTCCCACTGTGATGGAGGGTGGGTGAGTTTTCTCCTCTTTTTCTTGGGGAGGATGGTCCGGGTTTGGCTTGGTGGCCAGTGTTATCCAGATTGACTGTGGATATATATTAACTTTATTTTATTATTATTATTATTATTATTATTATTATTATTATTATTATTATTTAAATTTTTAATTAATTTTATTTTGTTTTGAATGTAAAGTTTGTTTACTTTTTCACCTTTTGTGTTGGCCGGACGGAGAGAGAGCCTCTGCTGGATTCTGATTGGCTAACGTTGTACCATGTGTTTAAACTATGGCCATGTGCTCTTGTATCACTTGATTACTTTGCCCGTGATGATGACGTAACGTCGAAACGCGTAGGCTCTCATTAAAGTTTTCCATTATTGCTATATCTAGACCCATATCTCATTTATTCTAAGCAATATTAGACCCAAACACGTATATAATATGATTCCCTCATATATTCATAACAGGAATTGACGTTGATTCGAAGTGTTCAGGAAATTTTCCGTCGAACCATCAATGAAGTTGCTGATCAAAATAGGTAAGGACAAAAATTCTATATTCTATATCCCCTATTTCGAGATGTTATTCTAAATTTGATACCCAAAAGCAAAATGCATGTATTTACTGAACTTCAATAATTTATTTCCTGCATCTAAATTTAAGGAAAGAATTTTTCTTTCTCATGTTGGTTTCCTTTTGTTAACCCATCTGTAAGAAATTTCATTTTTATTACATATAAGAATACCTGCATCTTTGTATTAGCTGTGAACTGTTGACATAGATCGTCTAAATTTACAGTTCACGGGAAATGGAGGGATTAATCCAAATTGGAGTGATCAGTGGTTGCCTATACATAAAATATAATATGCCACGAATTTTGTAAAATTTTTGGAATACTTTGTGACTTTAGTTTTGGGATTACTGTAATTAAACTTTACTTTGGAATAACCTTCAGTGGCATATTATATTTTATGTATATATGGTCCGGATACTTTTGGTCGTATGTATATATTATCGTTTATTTTCTGAAATTTATAAGCGACATCTCTATTCCTCGATAGCAGAGATTTTCAAATGTGGCATGATCATCGGATACTAGCATTATGGAAAATCTATTCGTGAAATGTCCGCATGCTACAGGTGTCGACATTACTGCAAAGCCAACTAGAAAGACAGGCCGGAGCACTAAAAAGTCATATGACCAAAGTAGATCGAGCAACAATCCAATCTTCACTGTTTCCAACAAACGAAAAAACGCTGATTGTTGAAATCCAAGTTGGAAACAATGAAGAGTGGATGGTTGCTCGATCTACTTTGGTCATGTGACTTTTTAGTGCTCCGGCCTGTCTTTCTCGTGGGCTACGCATTACTGTAAGTGATGTAATGGTGAAATGGAAACGTCGAAGAAGTCAAAGTGCAGCAGGAAGAAGTGGTAGGCCGAAGGAAATTACTGATCGCAGCCGTTAATAATGGTTTGATGTCTCTGGGGAATGCTTTTTACTAAGCTGATAGCAAATTCTACAGGTAAAGACTTCCAAATCCGTCGAATTTGTCGACTCTGCTGGTTCAAACTCCAGGTGCGTTTCGTGCGAAGCTTATATTTCATGTAAGCTTATACGATTTTTGGGTGACTGAGACGGCCAATCTAACTGTGCAATGTCATGTTGCGTCTTCCATTGCGTGCACAGCCTATTACAATGTTTCGGGTCATTGTTCTCTTGAAGAACCAAGTTAGTATTTGTCCTTCCGTACAACCTTCGAATAAATGGTATCACTATTTTTGTAGATTTGAGCGTTCAGGTTTCCAGTAAAGATGCGCAGATTCCCAAATCCGTTTTTTGAGAAGCAACCACAAACAGGGTGCTTAACGGTACGGTGCATGGTGCTCGTTGTCGGGAATCACGTGACCAAACGAAGATTCATCCTTTAGAAACATTTTTGCACATGGTTTTCAGCTAGGCATCTTTCTCCATACTCCGCCATTTTTTTTCCTCCCGCAAACGACATCTTACTCTCTCCAGAGACAACTTAGCATCTTTATATCTAAGTTTTTCCTGTCCTTTCCGGAAGGTTATTTGTGGATTCCTCATGAAAGTCTCTGACCTGCTTGTCATGTTGTTTAATGGTCTTTCTTGTTACGCCTCGTTCCGGTTGGTCATCGACATTTTTGTGGTCTTCAAAACGCTTCACCCACTTCCTTGCAAATGCCGTTGATTTTTTTTCACGTTTAGTGCAGCGGTTGCTTGACACATTTTCAGACCCTTCGCATGCGAATATAAGAAAATGCTTTGAACAGTTTCACATATATCGCACTCATTGTTGTTTCACAACTGTACTGAAACTCTTTGACATGATAACTATTGTTGCCACAAGAATTTTCTGTGTTGCCAATAAAGTTATAGCGCGCACTTTTTCCTTGGATTGCAAGTTGAAAGATTGTATCGTTTCATTGTTACAGCTATGCTCTGTCCAACGAAAGTTGGAGTGGGCGTGTCCAGTTAAACTACCTATTTCAATTGTTAGACATTGTTGATTCTACTTTGGCAAAAATGTTTAACAATTGAAATAGGAAGTTTAACTGGACACGCTCACTCTAACTTTCGTTGGATAGAGTATAGTTTTGTGCAATCGTTCATTGGGAATATCTTTCCAATTTGCACATAGCTCGGCAACGGAATTGTATCGCTTGCCAGTAGCATAAACTCCTCACAAGATCACCCTAAAGATTTTCAGCATGTCGGCCAATCTAAAGTTGTGACATTTTGCTGAGAGATTTCGTTGCATGAATACAAGAAGGTGAGTTTAACAGTAGCTCTTAATGCTTAATGGCATTCATGTGATCATTGACCAGTGATAAACTGGTTTTGCCACCATAAGCAAAAGCACTCTAGACCATAACTGGGTCTTGTGCCAAAATAGCGAACGTCAAAATAGCGCGTGTCAAAATAGCGAAAAGTAGTGAATAAATAATCGCGAAACAATAATAGTTAAACTGAAATAGCGAAACCAAATTAGCAAAGCAAAAATAGCAAAAACCAAAAATAGCGAATTTTGAAAATGTTCTAATTTTTCATATTGACTGCGCCTGCCAAAAACTTAATATGGCTACAAATATTGCCACCAAATGTTAGAGAAGAACGAGTATAACGGTCATTGGGTAATGCTGATCACCAGAGTATCTATCTCGTATCTATTTTGTAGTAAAAACACTCTAGCACATGCTACTTCATCATCACCATTTGGGAAATTACTGACGAGTGAGTCGTCACCTTGATACTATCTGTTTGGCTGTTGTATTGTCAAATTGTATTCACTGTCTTTCTTTCTAAGAAATTAGCGTCTTTGAACTACACCAAGTCCACGAATTCATTTGCGTATGAAATGTTTGTTTTTTCTCCATAAACTCTGATGCGTGCAATGTTTAATCGCACAGTTTAAATGTAGCATAGATTTTGTTTTTACGTCTACAGATATTAACTCTTGGAACAATAGCAGTCAGTCGTCTGATGTAGAAGAAAATCAACACTAATTTTGGTGATGATGTAGATGGAGCATGAAGATGATGGGGGAGTTGACATATGGTGCATCTGTGGGGATTTTGGGCGAGATGGTGATCTCTGCATTTCTTAAGACATGTGGGCACACCAAGCTGCTTTAGATGCTCTAGATGGATTTGTGTGCAACAAGTTTGCAGTGTGAATTCCTAGTGAATTCTTCCTTGCATATTCGGGTACTATAGAAGTTTTTCGTTTTTGTTTTGTTTGTGTTTAACTTGATTAAAATGATTTTTTTCTAGGCCATTAAATTTATTATCTAGCCAACTTTGTGTATTTAGAGTTCAATTAAATGTTTATGAAGTACCGAAAGGTGCTTTATGCGCTGTGTGGGGAAAGGTGTCTGTCTGTCTCTGTCTGTAACTCTAACTCCTCCGAGGCTAAGAAAGATTTCCAAAATCTGTTTTCGTCAGTCGATGAATATGGTTCATGGCACGAACCAATCACAAATATTATCTAAATCGGTTCATTGGCACGTGCACAAATGGTACCTCTATTTTCCCGCCTAGCAATTTTCAATGGGAAGATATATTAAGTAATATATCAAACAAATCGTAATGACGAGATAGAAGCGAATATAAATTACTATTTTCGCCAATTGATAAATATTATTCAAGAAATGAACCATTTTGAAAGTGGTTGTAATCGAAACAATGGCAAGTGCTCTAAATGGTACCCTTATGACACCCTCTAAAATTTTCAATGATAAGATATGGCATGTAATACATGTATATCAAACGACTTGGGATGATGTCATGAATGCATATAACGTAAAATTATTGATAGTCGAAATTGGTTTCAAGGAACCTGGTTTTAGTACAAGCGTTGTAATAAAGTGTCCTGCATGAATATAATGTAAAATCAGTAACAGTCGAAATTGGTTCAAAGGTACGTGGTTTAATGGTATCTTTATGGTCCATTAGAAACTTGCAATGTTAACATTGGGCGGTTTAAACATATGGTTCCGCGAATGGTTTAGTTTGTCATTCCCTTTCGGTACTTGGTTATGTCATTCCCTAATGGTTTATTTGAATGTTAATTTATTCTTTACATGCTTTAACAAAACAATGATTAAGAAACCAATACTCTGACTGCCATTATCCATCACATGGGGCAATACCGGTAAATGTATTATATCTACATTTTATTCATTGACAGCAAATCCATAAGTACAAAGATTTCATAATCCAGATTGGAACAAAGTCAAAATCATTGGTAAAGAAACAAATTACAAAAAAAAGACTAATAAAAGAAACCAATAACATTATTTCGAATGAAAACAATTTAGCCAAATCATCTATAGATCTCAATAACGATATCTCAATTTTAGTAACACACATTGTTGCTGATTTTATTTTTTATTATGTTTTCAATTATGTTTGAACGGAAATTTCATTCAAAAAAATTTTACAAACTGAAGATGGAATAAAATATCCCGAAAACGTTTTTTTTATAATTCATTCCAATTTGTTATCAACGTTCTACTAACATCGGACTTTCATCATAGCTCTTCTCCTGTTACTGTGTTTCTTCCTGTGTTTCCTTGTAACAATTCTCCACAAGACCTTTTCATCTGTGTTTCGTCCACTTCATTATTTGTATTTCTCCACGTCGGGCGACTTTTATTTATCAATTGTTTTTATTATTTATTTTTATTTCTGTTTCTTTTAATTGAAATGGAGTTCCTATTTTTTAATTTATTATACAAAGATTTCCCTTAATTCATTCGAAGTACACACTTTAGGCTATTATTTATCAAAAAATGGTGTACTTAAAATATGTACTTTTAATTTTGTGATTTGTTCTTAAGTGATCGTCATTACCCCGTTCTCCCCTACGTATGTCATTAATCGTTTGTAGAATAATAAAACATTCTTTCCTTCGTGAATTTAACGTTTGAAACGTATAAGAGAAAATTTTGTGGCAAAATGAATTTAACGTAAAAATTATAAATACGATGAGTCAAATGAAAACCGGAAAACCGCTGTAGAAAATCGAAAACCGCTCCCTCTGCGATCAGACCCGGTACGCATGTGCGTGGACTTCCGACATCAATTGGCATTGGTCTCGCGTCCCCACGTGACCCAGCGGCCCCTATGTTTCCAATATGGCGGCCCCTCTGTTGGAATCATCGATGTATATACGCTAACATCGATGTATGTTAGTATATATAGATCGATGGTTGGAATGCACCAAAGAAGAGCAGCGTGGAGTGATCCGTTTCCTACACAGTGAAGGCACGAAACCAATAGAAATCCATCGACGCTTGTTGGCACAGTATGGTGCTGCATGTGTATTAAGCATTACTTCTGGAGTGACTCTCGCATCTTTGGAATCTTTAAAGAAGTGTACGCTCTTATTCTCTACTTAGAATATTGTTATTTAAACATAGAAATACAGGACGATTCCAAAGTCCTGCAATCCATATTTTTCGTTATGTTCCCTAAATAAAGATACCATTTTCAAAATCGGGCTTTAGGAACTTCACCTTATGCATTTAGATGGCATTGATGTCTTCACAATCACGTGACAATCAACATGATTAGTGTTAAACAAAAGTTGTTTATTGTAGAGCCTTATTTGAAGATAATTCCTTCAAAAATGTTCAGATGCTGCCTCGTTAACAATTCGCATCCCCAGATGTGCCGAGTAAGTCAACAGTACACCATTTAGCTCTGTCGCCACATCTGATTTGAACTATGGCCACCTTCTAAAGTTACGAGATTTTTCTTAAAGAATGTATGTACCCAAACTATGCGAAGATCATCAACGCAATAAAGGACAACATCACCGCAGCTATTTTGGAAGGTGTTGCTGCAAATACGTACCTGTCGGCACCGAATGACTCGTAGTTTTAATAAGTTTCTTATTATAAATCACGATAATCCATACAATAAAATATACACTCATGAATTTTGTAGTGATATTTTTATTTAAGTGATATAACAGGAAATATGGGTTGCAGTAATTTAGAATTACCGTGTACATTTCTATTAGGAAATTACATCCTATTGTAGTTGTATAGCAGAACGAGGCAGACGTATTGTTCTCGTCATTCAAAAAGTTCACTAAGGATAACGTTGGTGGTAACATTTGCTTTTCTTGAAGCCAAAAAAAAGTCGATTAGAAAAGGGGATGAAGGTGGTGGGAATCAAAGAACACGTGCCTGCCCTCTTGAGTCCGTAATTAGATTGGGTCACATGTTTCCTCTGCTTTTGACAACAAAAGAGGTTGATTTCGGAAGGGAGGGAGGGCATTGGAGAAAGTAGAGAAGGATGAAAAAAGGAAGTTATTGAGTGTGGTATTGATGAAGTGGAAGAGGGAAGAAGGTTTCTCATCAGATAGAAGATTAGTTCGAATTGGTTTCTGATCAAAGAATCGTTGAATGCTATTCTTGCTAAGAGAAAAAGCCCTTTTTCGGAATCTGTTTTACAAATTTTCATTCCATTTCAAATCCAGGAACAAAGAGAAAAAGATTTTAAATCTAGGAAAAAATTTACATTTTAAATTTGAACTCTTTGAACTCTTAAAGATTAAAGTGACAAATAGCCAGAAACCATGCAAGTTGAATCTATCTCATAAAAAAGAAAATGTTAAATAATAAAATAAAAAATATTATCTATTAATGAAGCCATTGAAAAGCTCCTCTCATAAAAGTTGTCCTATATTTATGGCTGAGCTTATAATATATTTTTAAATTTCCAGGAAACTTCGTGATTTGAAAGAGACATGCGAAATTGATTGGGCCAACAAGTGGGAGACAAGCAACATAGAGACCATTAACTGCAAATTGAAGAATACCTCTCCTGGAATCGTAATGCGACATGGTGCTCCAATACCTTTGCCAAAGTAACGAATTTTAAGCATGATTATAATTGATGAGAATTGCTGATCTGAGAGAATTTGAATAGGAGTGTCATTGGATTATTTTTTAACTTAATCATTTTGATATAGGAATAATAGCAGTTGACAAGAGAACGTATCCTCTATTGTCTCTCCAATGAACTGGGCGTGTCCAGTTAATTTCCGAATTCAATCGTTAGATATTGTTGCAAAGTAAAATTAACTACGTCTAACAATAGAAATCGGAAATTTAATTGAACACGCCCAGTTCAAATTAAGTTGGGCAAGAGCATAGCTCATTCTTAGATTTAGATACATCTGTAATGGCAATTTAATGAAAGCAGCTGCTTTTAAAAGCCAAATAAGATTGGCAAGAATAATACTATAATTTATGGACAAAAAAATTGATAAACTTTCTTCAAAGAATAAACTGGAAATGGACCCATGTTTTCTTTTCGAAATTTGTTTTCTTTGAAAGTGATATTTGTGAATTGACATTCGTGAACAATAAAGGAAAAGTTTGACGTCTTTTGAAAATTACTTTATGGATAATACCTTTTCGGACTTGCTTTACCTTTTCTTTAATGCCGCCTTTAATTTTCATAAAGGATTAAATTCTCTTAAGGGGATTCTTTGCCCCTTCTGAATTCATTGTTTGAGTTTAAGAAGTTGTGATTTAGAACCCTCTTAAGACTCTGTGTGGAGTGACCTGAATTTTCAGATACTGGATTAACCTTTCGTCTGCAAACAATAATTGAGTTAAGTTACTTTGAAAGACGCGATCACACTGTAAATACAGTTCTAAAGGAAGAGCTCGAATGAAAATCTTTTCCCACGTCTTCTCTTGAGAATGTCATTAACTTTATCTCAATTTTGGTTAAGCACCAAATTATTCTGCTATAAATATTTTATGACCATCTAATTTTAATAAAACGGATTATACAGAAAGTTATCAGCAATTGCTAATCTGAGTGATTCGGTTGTCAAGAAAAGTTAATTTTAATAGTAAAGAAGTAAAATTTAATAATAAATGCAAATTATTTTCCAAAGTCACAAAGATTGATTAAATATAAATTAAAATTTTATATTCGATTAAAACAAAGCTTTTTCATATTGTCGCTACTACTGCAGTATCTTGCCAAATATATTGGGATGCCGCTTAAAAATGAAAAGTGCGGATGATGCCGTTAGTGACGGCCTGAAGGGAACTTATAATTTGCATAAATAAAGATTTAAAACATCAACTAAGGTAAATTACAATAAAAATGGGTCTTATAGAAGAACAGTAAATTCATGAGATTTCGAGCCTATTAAACTTGTTGTCCACCTCTTCCAATCCACCGTTCTGGAAAGTTGTCGTTCAGATAACGCCGGACCTCCAAGTGAAAATGAGCCAAAGCATCATCATTCGAAGTGAAGTCATTCGAATCTTCTTGAAGATGGGATAACAATCAGTTTTCTAATATGTCCAGATATGAAAATTATGCCACAGATTGATCGGCAAATAAAAAAAATCAAACTTTGTTTACAGAAGTGGTGCAAAACACGCTCAACTTCAACGGCTGCGCCAAGATATTCACCCCACCTCCTAGTGAAGTCTTCAGAGATTAATCTTATCAGAGAGATGAAACACTGATCAATCCCAAAGAATTAGTTGTTTGGAAAAAATTATCCTCTTTCTTATTCTGCAGAATTACAGCGCAAAATTTTAACCTGTTTTGGTCACCAGGATGCAGTATCTGCAGTAACTATAACTTGCTCGCATATAATCTATAACTATTTTGGAATTCAAGAAAATTTCCTAGGGTTCCGTTCGAACGCACTTTGATAAACATTTCTTATTCTTTCATTTTGACGTGAAAGCACGACCATCACTTTTCCGTTTTCATATGTAACCATCTTTTACGAATTTTTACTGGTAAATATGCTAATGACGAGGCGGTTGTTAATTCTTTTGTGAATGCAAGGAACAAACATCATTGTTTTTCTCATTGTATATTGTATATAATCGAAATATCCACATTTTAAAATAACGAAATTCCGAATACCGGAATACCGATAACCGCACGCTGATAACCAATTAAATAATCGACTATTCATAAAAAAAAAACTTCCGGCTACCATTATCGTCTCGCCCTGCTCATTAATGCCAAATACTAAAATCCATTTTTTCACAAACACTTTTTAAACATTCTCTTAGAATTTCATCGGTTTAATTTCCCATTTTGTAAATTTCTATCCATTCCTTATCTGTTGCAGCATGATCAGTCTGGAAGAATGGTGCGAATTCTCCCGCAATGCCATCAACTGTGCTGAGAAGGAGCGTGCTCACTCTCTCCGTCTACGTACTACGGTAGAAGGGATATTGTCGGATTCGGCCAGGGATTTAAGGGACCAGGCAGACGCTGTCGACACGTGTCTTGATGATCGCATAGGAGACTTGGAGGCGGCCGTCCAACAACTGGAACATCATCGGGACAGAGTAAATAAGTTCACATTTGAGTTTATTCAACAGAAATAAGCCTAAAAATAATTATCAAAATTTTATAATTTTTTTAAAATTGTACAAAAATCATAATTGAAAGTAGAAACAGAACTACTCAAGAATAGTCGGAGGGTTTATTAATTCCCTATCTCAGATGTTTAGATTATTGATGAAAATAGGAAAGAAAAATTCCACAACAAGGAACCTTCAATTAGCCGCGCTGACGCCCAAACCCACTGTGGACAAGGAAGCATTTCATTATCTAAGTGTCCTTTGGCGTGTAATAAATGCTCATAGATCATTTTTTGAGCTACTTTTAATGAATATAACGCCACTAGGAAAGATGTCCCGACCTGCGAACTATGTAATTGCTCTAACCAGCCCAAAAGTTCCTGGTCGAGTAAAAGATATTTTCATCAGTAATACACAAACTGTTTAACTATACTTTGAAATCAAATTTTCTTATTCTTTCAACACAACTGAAAGTAGAAACATTCTGTTATGTCTTGTTTGTACTGTTATTTTTTTCAAATAGTTGAAGCATTTTTTTAAACATTTAATAAAACTTCATCGTGATCTTTTCATAATCCCAAAATGTTTTAGTTGACCTTAATTTTCGCAATGAAATTTTGGATAATTTTTTATACCCAATTAATGCCAAAAGGAACAAGAGTCTGTCCGTTAACTACATGCGCATATCAGGAGAGGGTAACGCCTCTTCTATAGGAGGCTTTGGGTAGGAGCGATGATTAGCGTTACTTAATGTGACGAAAGGACGGAAAGGGGAGTTAGATTATGTGACGCTAGATTATGAATTTTAAGATATTCATTCAAACGCCGACAATTATCCAAACTTTGAACGAAAAAAATACTTTGAATATCATGTGTGTTTATTTATTGTGGCAGTGTCAGTAGATATCGTGGAAGTCGTCATAGTGACGCAGAAACATAGCTAAAGGTTAGCCCGTCCAGGGTGGTCTTTCAGTTTGCGACCCCATCCCTCTCGAGTAACAAAATAACACACATCAAGCTTCCTTAAAACAAAACTTAAAATGGATAGTTCTACTTCCCGATAGTACGAGGGTTGTTCAAGAATTTTTGCCTCCTGGACCGTAACTTTATTTGCTAACCGATTTTCAAAGTTCTTTTTTTTATCTGATACTTACATTTGACACGAGGATCGAATGGCAGCTTTGGACCCTCATCTGCAGCACGATGAAATTCTAAAATCCCAGGAAATTTGCGTCTCGGGCAATTGCGCCCCGTAATATGCATATTTAAGTTAGTAAATTTTAAATGAATAACTTCAAGTAGGCTAAATGAATATTTCAAAATATAATATATTAAATAATTTTTATTAATTGAGAAGCTCGGTTGAAAAAGTGCATAACTCAAAAAACAGTTTGATAAAAGGAGAAAAACCTGTAGTTCTAATGTAGCTCTTTAATTGTGAAAACTTTTGATATCATTTGAACAAGTATACCACTCTACGTTAATTTTTGAAAGTAGAATAAAATATAAACATACATTAACATTTTGAAATGTATTTTTAATAACATTTTGAAATTTTTTAAAGAATTTCTAATTGAAACTTATTATTATGAATTAATGACGCTTTGTAGTCATGAATTTGTCTTTGAAAACTTTGATTCAAATAGTAAATATGATTTCTTGCCTTTTAGAAGCTGACTGGGAATAGAGCACAAATTGAATGGCGTTAAGAACGGAATATGTTCGAGGGACGGTCATAGAATCATTACAATCAACATGAAAGAACGATCGCTTTTGAAAATGTGAGATGCCACTGGGAAGCGAAATCCCTCGTGCCGTCCAGAGTGTCGAAAGCAACAGGCGCAGCCTGTCGGAAAATTAGAGGTGCGGGCCAATAAGGTTCCTCCATTTGAAAGGGAACAACGCCAAAAAAATCCATGAGGAGTTAGTGGACGTTTATGGTAACAATGGTGTCAAAATCTTAAAACGTTCCAAGACGACAACGAGGTCATCTTCCAGGTAGAGCAGTTCCTCAACGGACAAAACGAGGACTTCTGTAAAAGTGGCATCCAGCAAGTCGTCCATCGTTGGGAAAAGTGTGGAGCCCTGGGAGGTGCATATGCGGAGAAGGACTGGCGCTTCCACCGTGCAACGTCACCCCGTCTGTGTTCTGGCTGATTGAAATGAACTTATGACCGCCCCTCGTATTTCTCAAAAATGTTTAGAGATTTTCCCATATTGCATCTCTCACCCTAAACTATCCGTCGTTATAGCTCCAAACTATTGTTGCACAAACGAAACTTTTTGATGTTCAATCCAGCACAAACTAAGCTCTATCAAATTACATTTTTAAAATTTTGATTTTCAATGGGGAGGTGGGTGGAGGTTTATGGTAGCACCCCAATTTGGTTTAATTTTAATTATTCAGCGAATTCTGCACAAACAAAGCAGTTTCGAACCAGAAAAAGAAAATTTTTTATTTAGATTTTCTCATATTGCATCTCCCCTGCCTCCCTTAAACTTCCCGTCGTTATAGTTCCTAAACTATTGTTACACAAACGAAATGTTCTGCTGCATAAGCCAGCGCAAATGAACCATATCGAATCATATTAAGTAAAAATTTCGAATTTCGAATGGTGCTAGCATTAAGTTGCCCCCCCCCCCCACGTTTGATTTCTTTAAATCTTAAACGAGTGCTGAACAAACGAGACACTTTGAAAAAGTTGTATATTTTTAAGGTTTTTTTTTGGGGGGGGGGCAAATTAATTACTCAAAACTGTCTTAGTTCCGCCATTTAAGAACTCGTATGTAATATAGGAAGAAAGTCAGTTTTTCTATTGATAAATACCGGTATTTCATTTGTATCTAATTCGAGGCTGCTTTAAGCAAAACTGAAATGTGTCATATAGTATTTTGTAGATGCCCTGTTTAATGTACAAATATTTAACTATTTCTGATATCTATCTCATAGATAAAATGTTTAATTATTACAGGTTTTTATTAATATTTGATGGGATAGGTATTAAATAAAGAAGAAAGAAGGCATTAAATAAATAATAAACCATGAATAAGTCTTTGGTTACATCAGAAGGGGGATTAGATCTCATGGGAATTCATGTGGAAAGGGTTTTGCTGGCACACTAATCTCCAACTGGCTTGAAGGAAGAAAGATAAACCGTGATTACAGGCTTCCTTTTTTCTAGGATGTCACTAGCTTATCAAAAAAAATGCAGTGAGTAGGTAATTATTACCCTCTCAAATTTGCGAATTGCCAACCGAAAAACACAGAACGAAGTAAACAACGGTTTTCGGTTACGGTTCGGATTTCGGTTTGATAAAAATGATAAAAATATCGTTTTGTTTTTCCTTTTTCGGTTCAATTCCGGTTCGATGCCCTGATCGGAATAAATAAACATACCCACGAGTAATGTGTATCAAAATGAAAAAGTTCTTTATAATTTGCCTTGCGAGTAATTTTGAAACCTTCATTATAAATGAATCATTATTTATCCAAATTGAGATCCAGGATAATAATACGGTTTATTACCAATAAGCAGTCGTTTCAGACTAGATGAATTTCATTTAGCACGGTTACATGATAACATTTTGAATAAACTGTTTCTATAAAAACTCCCCAAAGCTGCTACACGAGTACATTCCTCTCCAAAAGTTAAAAAAGGAACAGAGAATTGGATATTACTCGCAAAATTTTCAATATTTTTACATGAAAATAAACATCAGCAAAACTTCTGAAATAGCGGTCAAGAATTCATCTCGATATCATAAAGCTGTCACAATGCCACCTGAAAACACGACGTGGAGATTAGTGCGGCTACCCAAAGAAATCATCACCTCCAAAGGAGTAGTGCTCAACGATATTGATGAACTGGTTTCAGGCTCTCTCCAGGTCCGCAGACGTCTGTTGTCTAGCTCAATTGAGAAAGTGTACTTTCTTTTAAAAAAGGATGTTCCTCCACTGATCTCTCTGGCCCTGTTGACATGGGGTCTTCACTCCAGCGTAATCGGTTACGTCCGTGTGTATTCTGCAATGAATCAAATTCGCTTGTCCTCGTGCATAGTCTTGCATATGCAGCCTACGACACACACTAGTTATTGATACCTGCTTCTTTTGGTTGTTTGCATGTTCTGATGTTTACGTATGCATGTTCTGATGCAACACAGCATTCAATTTGGTTAAAAACTATTAAGTGGTTTAAAGGACAACTCTACGGTCACATACAACTTTACTTAAATCGAAAGACTAACCTATTAATAACATCATAGCAAATTTAATTTTTTAAAATTCGAATCCTAAATGTGTGAAAAACGAAAATTCCGAGCGCGATTTGAAATCGGGAGGCATCCATCTTGGGTGGAGGCGTGACGTAGTGCGAGGATTGCTCCCAGCTAGCTTTGCAGTGAAGCTTTAACATTCACTATACATTCACTCAGTACTGCGTTCACTACAATTTTCACAATGTCTGGACATGAAAGCAGCGATTCAGATATCAGTTTTGAGACTTACGAAGATATGGAGACTTATTTTAACAACTATCTATATAATGAATTGGGCAACGATTTGGAGAACCTTGTGGGTGATGTGGATGGGTTTAGGCGTGAAATCATAGTTTAGAACCTCTCCTGCGCGATCACCCTTCATTAGACGAGGAATCCAGTGTCGCCGAATCGACGGAAAATGTACCAGCCGCAACAAATTGTCAAGTATAATTAATACATATATTATTTAAATGTGATCAATTTCTTGATATTAATTTTTAAATTAGGTATCAGTGCACAATAAGTGAAGATCTGCCGACATCACAAGTGCGAACGTATGCTGTCGTGATTATGCGGCGGGCGAGATCGATCAGCATTTGCCCAGTGGTTCGGCGTGCATCACCGAAAATTCCATCTTTTCAAAAATCTGCCTGGATTACGATATACCGACAATCTAATTAATCTCATCAAGAGCTCTTGATCTCATTAGATTTGGGCGCACATGGGAAGAAATAAAAGAAAAGTTCTTCCCCGTTGCATTGTGACAGCCATTCGAAAAATCTTTCCTTCACAAGAACATTGTGGTTTCAAATACTGTAAAATTTTATTAAAACTAATTAAAATTCTCTCAAGCAATTTTCTTTGTTTATTTGATCATGACTAAAATTTATAGAAACACGAACTAAATTTCAGGTAATCAAATGTTACACTGATACATTTTAATTTACGATCATCACTAAATATAAACTATTTCAGCCAGTTTAAATGACAAATGTATTAGCTTCAAAACATTAAACAAAAATTTGCTACTGTTAGCACCATTTACTTATTTAACTAGATTACCTAATATAATTTTAATGAGGTCATAGTCAAACGTTAAAAGCAATAGCCAATAACTAGTCCCCCCTCCCCTTTTCTATTTGTGAATTTTAACCAAAAAAGTGGCTTCAAATCATAATCAATTGGCAGCCTCCTCCCACCCCTCTCTATTTTTGGTTGGCTTCCATTAAATGCTTCAATGAACAAAATAATTCCCCTTGACGAAGTAGCAGGAGCTCTGAGTTCGTCTATTTTTTGAAAAATTGAATTTCTCGAATGTAGTATTTAGAAATGAAAACGAGCTCTATGTTCTTATGTTTCTCATCATTTTCATCGAATGTGGTCATCTGAACACTTCAAAACGTGTAGTTGCATTTTATCCGGTTGCGTTTTATCCGAATGCCTCTTTAGTTACATAGCCTTGCGCAAATAGATAGTGAGCTTAATTAATACATACTAGGCTAATACATAAAGTACATTAATACGACAGGATCAATAACAAAACAAACTTTTCAAAGTGAGCAGAGTCGACTAGTTCGCGGTCGGAAGCCAGTTATCTCTTCGATCAAAAATTATCCATTTCTTCCTAATTCTTATTTAGGAAATTGAAGAAATGATAAATTATCATCATTACCTCTATTGTTATAGCCAAATACTAAATAAGAATGAGGCATGACGAATATGCGATTTACCATTCAGGAAGATTGGTCGTAAATATCTACTCAGTGAGAAAATATCATGAGACGTTAGAGAGAGAGAGCGAGCTAATTTTTAATGCTGGGGCATGGCGGTAAAATCCATGTCAACATAGTAAATTAGAGAAATAATTAACATTAAATATTATTTGAACGCTTCCATAGTGTGATTTTTTAGTAAACAAACTAAAAAAAGTTTCAAAATTCATTCAGTGTCATTCATGTAACGTCTCATTTTTTAAAATCATCCATTCGTGACTTCGCTTTAAAAGCTACGCACATTTCAATAAATATTCATAGAGTACATTAAATGAATTAAAATGACCAAAATAATATTATATAATAAAAGGAATGGTTTGATAATATTTCAATAACATGTGACTCACCTTTTTTAATCTCCTCCTTCATTAGAATTTACATTGGTGCCTTTCATTTATTTATTTTATTTTATTTTTATTTTATTTTCATTCAAAAAGGAGATTCACATATATGTTATTATAACCAAAGTAATATTTGGAAACTTTCTATTTATTTTACTTAAAAAAATAACGCTGTGGAAGCTTACAAAACTGGGATTAGCATTAAAACATTAAATCGACCCCAGCAGCTAACCTCGCATTACGTCACTTCCGGAAAAATAATGGCGGGCGCGAGGAGAGTGCAAACGCGCTATTTTTCGCTTTTAAAAGCATTTTTATATAGAAATTACGGACCAAAATAAAAAATTTCAACGGAATTGTCATATTTATATCAAAAGATGATATTCTGTAAAAAAATTATAATAGAATAATCTTTTTAGTTCCTTTTTATTTATGTTTATTGATTTTCAATTATTATACTATGTTGAGCAGATGAATAAACCCACAATTAAGACATTGAGTCAAAGACATCTGCATAATTATCTCATCATTGTACTCCAGGCGGAAAGGTGCGATGTATATACTTATATCTTACAAGGAGCAGGAAATAGCCGAAGCAGTTCATTTGGATAAGTAATTTTTTCAAATATATTTTTTAACTTTTCATCACACACAGCTCTACTCTCGCTCTAAATATTCCGAACTAATATATGGATTCCCATCAGATACACTATTTCTAAGTTCCAAATCTGGACTCCGCAGATTTGGTGAAGATAGCTCAGTTTTACCATCATTACTAATTCTTCATCCCATACCTGTAATAGTTAGGTCCCTATTCTTTCCATACACGTTAGTGACACCAATTATACTCTCTTTTGACATATTCCCGTAACATGTCGTCCTTCAGCAACCTCTACAGCACCTATCCAAGGTTAAAATATAGAATTAGATCATATGAAAAGGAATCTGCAAAATTTGAACGCACCAAGTCACATTTGGAATTTAATAAGTTCCTACTTTTGCATAGAAAAATACCTAATTACGCAAAAATCAATTACATAACCAGCGACATAGGCATAAAAAATATCATCAACAAGGCGGAAATAAATATTGTAAAAGCCAATATTAAACAACAATATTTAACACTGGAACGTTTAAAAACGTCATTAAACAAAACACGTGCCATCCTGATCAACAAATTAGATCCTGACTCCTTACGTTTCATCTTAGACTATGTCAGGAATAAATGTGAAGATTTAAAAACAAACTTAAGCAAAATGAAAAATGATAAAGCCCGCAAATTGCTAAACCAAAACGACCAGAATAACGTTATTAATCTCACCGACATTGACATCCCCCACAAGTTCTTGCAACTTCTATCATTAGGTCTGAATTTTAAATTGCCTGCCTCGTTGAATATTATTGATTATATAGCCGATATAGAAGCTGCTTTAACAAAAATCCCAGAAAACAAAAAAGAAAGTTAGCTTCATCGAACAACACGTCAGACAACTCCCAAAAAGAATTAAAAAGACTGAAACGATTCATTAAGGAGAAAGACCTTCACATCACCCCCATAGATAAAGGCAAAAAAATAGTCATTCAACATAAGAAAGAATATATAGACAGCACTATAGAATTTATTAATAACAATACACATTTTCAAACAGAACTACAAGACAAGTCGAAAACCTTCCTAAACAAAACAATCAATCTGCTCTAAAAATGGAAAAAATGCAAAATGATTGACGACAATACTTATAACAATTTGAGACCAAATAATTCCCTTCCTAATAATTTCTTCTCAATTCCAAAACTACATAAAAACAATAAACCAAGACCTATAACCTCAACAAAAAATTCCGCCACGTACAAATTAGCCCAATATCTGGAAAAAATTTCAACTCCATACTGCAATTTTCTATATTCATGTAAAAATTCCTACCAAGTCAAAACGCAATTAGAAACCATAAATTTAAAAAGTAACTATCAAATTCATACATTAGATGTTAACAGCATGTATGACCATGTGCCTGTCCCACAGACCTTAAATATCCTCAAACAAACATTACAGACACAACTTGACAGCACCACAATCAACGATCTTATAGAGGGTGTAAAATTATGCTTAGATAACAACCAATTCACATTCGACAATAAATTATTCTCTGACACAGGGCCTACCAATGGGAAGCCCCCTGAGCCCCCTTCTTGCCAACTTGTATGCACATAATGTGGAATACGAATTAATAAACAAATCAGAACTCAAATCAAAAATAGTGTGCTGGATAAGATATGTAGACGATATCTTAATAATCACAAAGGACTACAATATTCAGAACATTGTAGATCATTTGCAATCTAATTCCTCCTTCCAATTCACTACAACCGCAATAAATAATAACCAGCTCATTTTCCTAGATCTTTTAATCACTCGCCACAATAACAGGATGATATTTGATCTATATGAAAAACCCACACAAGGTACCATAACCATCAACTATAATTCTTATCAACCTTACCACCACATAATGAACATCATTAAGAATCATCTATCTCGTATATTCAACCTCTGCTCTCCCATCAATATTCATAAACAAATAGATATGTTTTGGAAAAAATTGGAAAAAAATGGCTACCCAAGACAAATTCTGACAAAATGCGTCAACGAATTTTTACACAGTCCAAATAGGAAAAATGTTAAACCTGTGGAAAATAATCAAACGGATAACAAAAAAGAAAAAATTAAATTCTTTTCAATATCACCATAAACTAAATCGTGACATTAAAAAATTTTTCAATGATACCGAAGTCCAACCAGTATTTCGCAACCCAAACTCTCTTTTCAACAGCCTAGTCAAATTAAACACATCACCTCCAGTCCCGGAAAAAAAATCAGAACTCATCTGTAATATACCATGCTCACAATGCAATAAGTCATACACAGGTCAGACAAAAAGACGATTAGAAACACGTATTCATGAACATCAAAATGCATGCAGAACAAAAGATTTCAGTAATCCCATTGCCCTCCATGCCTACACAAATGATCACCCAGTAGCATGGAACCAGGTAGCTATATTAAAGAGAGAGCAAAATTATATAAAAAGAGTGATCAAAGAATCAATTTACATAAAAAAAGATAATAACAATTTGGCAAGTTGTTCTTATCAAGTCCACCCAAATTGGCAATTAATTTTATAATTCTATCAAATCCACCCAAATTTTGTTAGTAATTCTATAATTGGATCTATTTTCCTTTGCAATATTTAAGCCGATTTTAAGTTCGATTACTTTAGTTTCGTTTTGTTTACATTTCTACCGCCAACTCCATCCCACCCTGCCCATCTCACCCCCTAGGTCAGTCCTCCTCCGCAAAAAGCCACAAATCTTGCCTGACACCCAACACCGCGAAATGTCCAAGAAGAAGGGGAGGGCCCTCAAACTTTAAACCAAGCCAGATGACCTGAAGATGTTCTGAGTGCCAGGACGAAAGATCTCGTCGTTCTTCTCTTTTTAGTTCCTTTTTATTTATGTTTATTGATTTTCAATTATTATACTATGTTGAGCAGATGAATAAACCCACAATTAAGACATAGAATTTTTGCGTAGAGTTGTCCTTTAAAAATTTTCGCAAAATTTGTATTTCGTGCATAACGTTTAGGGGGGGGGATGTAATTTAGATTTAAAATAAACGTATTTATTTCAGCATGGTCGAGATGGTAACTCCTTCTACGGATTAGTTCTTCTCGCTGTTTTAGTTTAATAAAACCCCTCGTAAGTCTGCTGTTAATGACCATACAGGATGCCACATAGTCCATCTCTCTAATCATTCCATTAATATATATCTTGAGCTTCTATTACGAGTATTAATACAATCATTCTCAGTTAGTATGGTCATACTTTTTATTACCTTTAGAAAAAAAAAGCAGGCAAGTTCGCTGAATGACTGATATCGCGCTGGGCTCCAACAGGAAAAAGTATGAATAGAAGAAATAACATACCCTACTCTGTCAAAAAGTACGTACATCCCATTTTATTTTGATTTCAACTACCATGATGCTATCCTTCGCTTTTGATGTACAAGAAATGTCACAGCAGCTAATAGAATATTGATTCTGTCGGCCTGCATGCCAGTAGCCATGAATTGTCCAACTTTTCTACAATAAAATTGAATTTACTTCCTTGAATGCGTATTTCAATAACTAAGCTGTCTTCAGCTATTTGCTTTTGAAATAAGCATTCGTGGAAGTAAATTCGAATTTATTGTGGAAAAACAGTGCCATCTCTATGTTCATTAATTAGTATCAAAAATGCTGGAAAACCAAATTACCTGGAGCGATAGTAGAATTTCTTGGCATTGCACTAGATTTTCTTCCAACAAGACAATACGCAATGCCATTCTGCTCGTTCAACAAAAACGTACAGGGTGATTCAGTCAATTTCTGACCATTTCAGTACTATGATTTATTGTCCCATTAATGTTTACAAACTTAGCATTTCAGTATGATATTTTAGGCAGTTCGGAGTTTTTATTCCCGTGGAAAAGTCTTGATGATATGCTCAATGTGGCCACCACGAACGTTTTGAACTGCTCGCAGCCGAATGGTGAAGTTGTTCATAACTCTATCCAGGATTTCTGCATCCACAAGGGTGCAGCAGTCGACGATGCTTTGTCGTAGCTGGTCTAGGGTTTTTGGTGCTATAGTGAACACACTGTCTTTAAGGAATCCCCAGAGATAAAAATCACATGGGTTTAGGTCAGGACTCGTAGGGGGCCAAAGAAAGCCACCCCCGAATCGATCTGGAAACCTGTTTGAAATGACACGATTTCCGAATTTCTGATTGAGAAAGTCTAGCACTTCATCAGTGGTGTGAGGCCTAGCCCCATACTGTTGAAACCATTGATGTCGAAGCGGTATACGCCTCCTTCGCAGCTCGGGAATGAAGAAGGTTTCCAACATGTTAAGGTAAGCCTGTGACGTTATGGTGCCCTCAAAAAAGAACGGACCAATGATGCCTCTTTTGGAAATCGCGCACCAACTCATAACCTTTCGTGGATGAAGAGGTGACTTATGGATCTCATGAGGGTGCTGGGAACCCCAAAAACGAACGTTGTGTTTATTAACGTCACCTGACAGATGGAAGAAGGCCTCATCTGACACCCACAGGTTGTCCACAATGTCCTGATTGGCTTCCATTTCTGCTCCAAACTCCATCGCAAATTGTTGTCGCTTCTGTCTTCCAGTGTGTTAACTCCTGATAAACATGGATCTTATTCGGGAACAGGTGTAAATCCTTTCTCAAAATTCGCCAGGTCGTGGTATACGACAGCCCTTCTTCAATGGATAGGCGGCGAACAGATTTTTTGGTAGGGGAATCGACCAACCTTGTGCGAACATTTTCGACAACTTCGGCCGTTCGAACACGAGCTTCGCTCCCGCCTTTTTTCTTGCCTTTAACACATCCAGTGGCACGAAATTGCTTGACAAAATCCATGATTGCTTGCCTGCCTGGTGCGTCTCGACACTTATACTCCTTCCGGAACTTTCTTTGCACGGTTACAGGTGATTTTGTCTCGAAATACCATTCGACAACCTTGCATTTCTGCTCTGTTGATAAAGCGGGCGCCATTTTTCAACAATACGATTTTCATGCAGCGCCGTTGCAACAATACAAACTCCAACTATTTAGAAATTCGATATGGCGCTCATATTCTTTCGATTGTTTATCCTAATGCACGTCATTCGAGTGAAATGGTCAGAAATCGACTGAATCACCCTGTAGTTTACTCATGCTGACTTCAAGCTGCCGCCGTTGCCTTCCCATTGTTCGGATTTAAACTTGATTGAATTGATGCGGATTTGTTGAAGCGCCGCATATGGATGCACAAACTGCCGGCCACTTATCGTCATCAGTTACTGGATCGTTCAAAGGCCGAGTGGCAACGTGTCCCGAAGTAGGCAGCTGTCCCACTTTATTCTTATGGAATCATAATTTTCATACCATTCCAGATAATGCCCGAGTAGTTACATATCCAGAAAGTTGTAAACTGTACCTCTGTTCATTATTCTTTAACATTATACAAGGCTCTCAGAATAGCACAGGGTGGGCCAAAAGTCTGTTACCACCCATATAATTTCAAAACCAGTAGAGATAGAACAAATCTGTTGCAGGCGACATTTAGGAAGTTAGGTAGGGACTAAACAATGCTTGTGTCAAATTTGACCTTTGACGCCGAATTTTGCACCTTGCAACTTTGCGACCGTTACAGGTAGAGAAAAATTTCCAATAAACTACAGTGTGACCCAAACTTTGCGCACATTGAAATAATAATAAAAACCAAACGACATTAAGTAATACCATTTAATACTAGTTGATATAATATTTATACAATACATGCTACATGAAACTTCAACTATTACACTATTTATAGACAATCGAATTTGGATGTGCGCAAATATTGGATCACCCAGTATAAGAAGAACCGAACACATGCAGACTTTTATTTAATTTTCCGTTAAGGTTCTCTTATTAAAATATTTACCATAATCAAGTTCTGCAATAGATTAAGCCGCTTCTGTGTCGTTGAATTGATTAATAGAAGTTTCACGTACTGTTAAGGTAAAGTTTTATTTTGAATCTTATAAACACAATTAAAAATTTACATTTTTGAACCTTATAAATTAGTGTTTAATATAAATTAGGGAGGGATGTGTGATATTTTGACGTACAGTATTATCGTACTTTGTTCACAGAATTGTGACAAAAGTATAACAGGAAGGGTCGAAAATAAAAAAAAAAATAATTAGCGTGATATCATGTAATAATTTCTGGACAGCCCCTAGAGTAATCTTTTTTCCATCTTCCTCTGCGCCCCCCCCCCCCCCCCCTAAAAAAAAAAGCGAACTTATTTGTTTTCTTCGTTTCAGATTTTAGAAGAAATTGCTTTTACGGAAAAAATGATTGCCGATCTCAAGACATGTCTTGAACAAGTAGAAATGCCGTTAAAACTGAATCAAACACGACTAGACAACCGAAAATATCGTCCAGGTCTTGAATTATGTCGCGATGTAGCTCACACACGGTAAGAAGAATTCTGTAAATTATTGGATACAATTTAATCATGCATTGGATTATGTTTGGGTGTAAATAAAATGCTGTCAAATATTTCAGGACATTTTCTAACAAAAAAAACCAGAATGTAAACAATAGATCTATAAGTTGGGGTATAGCAGCTCGATCACCTAATTTAACTGCCAGAATTTCTCTGGAGTCATTTAAAATAAATTTTTAGACATTATAAGAGTATGTTCATGAATGCTGGAAAATGTGCACATTCTGGTATTTTTTGCGATGTTACAGGTGCTCGATAATGTGCCCCTTTAGTGACTCTACAGAAATAAAATTTTAATCAATAAAGCATGTTGAGAAGTGGGAATAATGACATGATGAAAAAAGACAAACCTCTTGAATAATGATCTCAAAGAGATCGAAATACGTATTCGCCCATTAAAACGTTTGGGGACAAGAGGTTTGTCTTTTTTGCACCAATAAAGCATGTCTGTCAATTTGAGCAAAAGATCAGTGATACGAGCCAGGTAATGGCAGATCAGCCGGTAATAGCAGCACCAACAATAAGTCCATCAAATGCCCCCATACAAACCAGCACAAGGGGTTAAGTCAGAGGAGCGTGGAGGCCATGACAGCTTTCTTGACACGACCGCTCCATCAATTTTGCAGCTGTAGCCTTCTAGCGACCGAAAACGGAAACATAGATCTGCCGGACATTTTTCAAAAAAAACTTGGCGAGTTGCTCTATGTATTCGCAAAGTTTCTACGATATGTTAAATAATACACCTACAATAAAATAATGAAACCGGGACAATCATTTGTGACACCCTGTATAATTAAGTATGTTTCATAATTTGAGCACCCTAATTTTTGTTACAGTAAAATGATTTAATCGATCGGTTCTATACTAGTTTTCTGTATTATGATAAAGAAAAACAGCATATTTAATGATCTTTTACCGAATGAAGGAATTTTGCCACAGGCAACTTAAGTGGATGAACACATTACCAAGTCATTTCGCGTTCCCTCTCAAAGAAACTGCGATTTTAATTGCAGATAATGGAACACAACTTGTATTCAGCAAAATAAACTTGATAAATAAAAGCGGCTGTTTTATTGTGGGGGATCTTGCTCTAGCTTCGCCAAATCCTCTTACTTGCGATGCTAAGTGAAAATATGTTGAGTTCATTTAAGGAAGCCCAAAACGGTTTCAAGCAAAACTTCTTTTCCGATCGCTAAGATTGCTGCAAGCCAATCCTTCTTTGGCCGTTAAGAAAAGAGTACTCCATCTAACCATAAGAAAGGAGAAAGAACTTTCACTTCCACAATGGAGTATATTCCTATGATGGACAAGTAGAAGCTCTTTCTCTCTCTTCTTATGGCTAGTATGTATCCACAGAATTGTTACCATTTTGCTTTACTTCATCTAATTGGTCTTTATTCTATGCTTAATTTGATTTTCTTATTTCCATGACTTTAAAGTCAATCGCTTAAAATTCGGAGTGTTCAGTTTATGATTCAGTGACAGTTTGAAGGATAACACGAATCATATTGGACTCATGACGCGCCTTATCCCGTGTTTGCCGTCTTTATAAGTCGATTACGTAATTAACCTTAATTTAAAGTGGTTGGAACTCAACGCGTCTACAAATCACCTCCATAATCGATATAGTTAACTCAAAAATGTATAATAAATTAATAATTTTACCATAAACAGCTTAGTAATTTAAAATGGTTAAGGAGATTTCGCTATTCATACATCTTAACTTTGATATTTACCAGGGTAAGTGAATATACAGGGTGGATACAAAAATGAGCCCCTCTTTTATTTACTTAATCGAAGCAGATATGTCAATTTTGATGAATTTAATGAATAGGAATTTGTGAGTGATATCCCATGTGCACTTTTCATCATCCCAAATATGCAAATTAGGACATTCAAATCCTATCTTAAAAACCGTAAAAGATACACGAAAAATTCCAATTGAAGATTTGTTCAGCATGGAATTCCGAACAAAAAAAAAAGATTCCAAAATTCGATGAACGAATCACCTTTGAAATAGAGATTACCGAGATTACGTTTTAAATGTATGTATCTTATACGCTCTTGTTTAAAAATAAATTCTTATGCTGTGAAACTGATGTTAAAGGAAAATATCAAAATATCAAGGAAAATTAACAATTTTTCAAAGAGAAAAAGCCCTGCTGTTTCCAAGTCCATTATAGGATGGAATAATAAATTATTAACATTTCCATTTTTTAACATATCTCTAAAGGCAAGATTAAAGCTTTCACTAATTAAAAATTTTTCAGACTGGATTTCTTAAAGTATTTAAGAAATGGTAATGGAAATTGCATCAATATAAACAGAATGCAAATGTTTAAAAAAACTGGTATCTTCAGTTATTTATTAAGTAAGTTTAGTGTGAACGAGCTATTCAGATTACTGAACTATTTACAAAATCTTTTTGAATTCAGGCTTTTGGAAGAGAACGGAGATTTGACGGACGGGTTGGAGAACTTGATGCGGCGTCTCACGGCTGCACGTGACATGCTGGCGCGCCTTGAACAGACCCGAATGGACCTTGAACGCGACATCAGCATCAAGTGCAAATCCCTTTTCATCGACCGGAACAAGTGCAAGTTCGTTCGCAGCAAATACCCTACTTTCTCTCGTCTTTTAGGTTACCAATGAGCCGGAAATAAATATTAATCCTAATGTTTCTCCTGGTTTTCGTTTTATATGTATTTTTTTAGGTTGCTCGTGTATTCTTTTTATGTTTTTTTTCCCTCCATTATGGATGTTATCGTTTGTCCCTTTTATTTTGTGAAGGTACTTTAAGACTGTTTTAATTTGTAATAGCCCTAATCATTTTCTTACGTTTTCTCAAGGCGGCAATATTATTATTTCAACATGTATATCAAAATACAGAGATCTATATTAATAAATCGTATCTTATATTTTGATGTTCATACATTAAAAAAAATTCATAGTTAATTTGAACATTATTTATTTCGAAAATTATTTTCTAAACGTTTCTTAATTTAAATTGTTATTTAAGGGATTTTTTTTTAATATTAAAAAATAGAAATCCAACTTATGTGCGACTCACGAGATGATATAACTATAAAGCTTTACGCGTAATTAAAACAATTTTTTTTTAAAAAAAATGTAACCATTTTATGTGAAATGTATACGGATTATGAAAGATTTTTATAGGGGGAAAGGGAAAATTAAAAAAAATAACGATAGGTATGTTTTCTGTTTAATGAAAAAAGATAAATAAAAATTATAAATGAAAAAAAGTATTTAAACATGGATATTGACTTATTTTTAGAAAAATACTCACAGCCATAAAAAATTGAACTTAAGTTCCTTTCTTCTATAAGATTCTTGTACGTACTGCGATGTAAAATTACGGATAAAAAATTCTGACTTCGGATTCTTAAAGACCATCAAAAATAGAATAGGAATATCTGTAAGACCTACTCTCTATCTCTTTGTCTTCGTCGATAAAATTGGGTTCAAAACTTTAAAGTTCCACACTTTCAGGGCCTCGATCTCCTAAACGGTTGGATCAATTGAAAAAACACCAAGAATAAAACATTTCTCGAATATAGAGTACAATCTGAATATACCATTAAAAATAGAGGTTCCTATTTAGGATTTCAAAATTACCCCTCTTCCCCAGCCCCCCTCACAAGGGGGGGGGATAAATTTTTAACTACTGAATTTCCCCCGCGAAATAATTCACTTTTGACTTTGGACATTTTTTTCGTACAATGCTTAGTTTCCGAGATATTCAGTTGTCTCAAGAGAAATGCCTCACCATGTACATATCAGCCAGTGGTTTTTAGCCAGAATATGGAAGGAAATGTTCGTAGCAAAAAAAAAAAAAAAAAAAAAAAAAAAAAGTATGTTTGAGAAAAACGTGACTTATGCGGTTTTTGAAATGGCAGACTCATTTACTATTTCAGATTCTGCATTTGACTTTACCTTCTTATAGCAACAGGATTTTATGGTATGCTTGTGCACGCAATTAATGGTACATTATTTCTTACTGCCAGTTTTAAATGACTATTACAAAAGAAAAATTGAACTTAAATTCCGTTCTTCTATAAGATTCTTCGCACTCAAATTTTCTCTTATGGCTGCAAAATTTTTCTTGTAAATTTAAAATCAGATCAACTTAATTATGCTAATGCCTACATCTATTTTATTGTGATATTTCGCAGAAACAAAACCTTTCCATGGCTTATCTTGACTTATAAAATATTTCGGGAATTAATAATTACACTGAGTGGCCATTTTATTAGATGCATCTTCCAAGTTTCTGGGTTGAGTCTTCCATAGCGGCTATAATAGCTTGTATGGATTCCACAAATGTTCGGAATCGGCGTACAGAAAGATTTAACCATCCTGAAGAACATCATCCCACAACCGCTAAATTATGAATGACTGCTGTCGCATTTCAATATCCCGCAAACTTATTGCTTGTACTCCTGGGACCACTCTGATAACAAACAAGCCTTAAAAAATAAAAAGAGGGCGTGGTTAAAGGACTAAGAGTGACAGTCCAGTGCAGATGATTACGAGCCCACTGCAGCAGAAACTTGTTTTGCGCCAAAAAGCGTTGTATCCTTGCTGGTCATCGGCTACTATGGTTCTAGGCAATTGCGTCCCATTATAAGTATGTGCAAACTTTGTAAGTTTTTAAGGTTTATAGCTATTTTCCTATTAAATATAAGTCATTCTGTGTACAGTTGGCAACAAAAGTACTTAGCCACCTTCCATTAATTTTCCCTTTAACAATTCTGGTAAAAAGTAACAATTCACGTGCACCAAAATGATCATACCCGTATCAATCAATACACACCAAAAAAAAAAAGCTTTTTACCGACTGTACATTTGTTTAAAAATGATTTTATCAAATTTATTTAAAAAAAAAAATAGGGTTATCACAACTGGAAATGTTTAACATCCAGTCAGATATAGAGAAAAATTATTTTAAGCATTTTTAAAAGAAAACAATAGTCTGGAATGGTTTAGTTTATTATTGAGTATGGGAATAAGTTTCCGTCCGTTTTAAATATAAATTAATCCTTTATTTAAACCAAAAAATGCAAAATGATTTTATTCAAAGTTCTCCCCATTGGAAGCGACAACTTTTTCCCATCTTTCAGGTAATAAACATAATCCTCGAAGAAGAAAACAGGATTATTTGACTCGAATAACTTCGAAAACAATTCATTAAGCTATTCGAAGCTATTTTTTGATACCTTCATGAGAAATGAACCGCTCTCCAGAAAGGCCCTACTGCATGGACCGAAACAAGTAGAAATTCAAAGGAGCAATAGCTGAACAATTCTCTATTCGCTATCCTCCTTACGTTGACAAAGGATACACTCTTTCCGAAACGTCAGTTTTTTTCAGGGTCTTACCACCATTTTACTATTTTTATTATTTACTAGAAGCGAGCCCACCCAAATTGTATTCGCTACTTTCAGTTTAAGTGGCGCCGCCCTGGTGGCATTACTTGAACTGAGCTAAGTAGGATTCACAGTAGTTTAAACACTGCTTATATAACACAGAACACCAATCCCAGATAACATTCTCTCTTAGTAGTTATTAGAACGTATTTTTATCCTAAAAAATCGTCTATTTTTTAGTTTAAAAATGGAAGGATCCTACTTTCGCAGCCATTTTTTCAAAAAAAACAGCGCCCTCTTTATTCACTGAAAGAAGTGAATAATCGGGAAATAGTCCATTGTTAGATTCTTGACACACATCGCTCTCCATACTTTTGTGACAAAGTCCGCCGTCGCTGATTTTATATATATGATTAAATATACATAAAATATGACGTAAATGCCCGGGACGCAATTGTCCTGTCACCGGCTGTTATAGCGAATATGGAAAAATGTTTAGGGCATACTGTGACCCGAAGTCGACTTCTGTAATTAATTTTTGTGCGGGTTGATTATTTCACAAATTGTTGACTCCCTTGTTAGCGTGACAAGCGCCGTTGATCCCTGTCGTTGACGAAGTGGTGTTAGCTCACTGTAACCAGACGGACTCGAAAATAGGTAAGCCTATGCCCCAGTTATGTTAGCTCGACTGGAACCATGATTGCATAGAAGACTTTAATAAACCATATGCAAAACCCCAGTGCATTAGGGGATTGATAGTATCAACTGAGCTTTACAAGCAATCCAAACGTGCGAATTATAGCCCTGCAACAATGCAAAGTACATCCGTCATTATCAAATTTCAAGAGCAACAGCAAACAAACGCGTGAACCCACTTTGTTTACCAGTGTGATTGTCTGCGTTTACTATCAAACCCAATAGTTTTGAATAAGGTTTTGATAATGACGGATGTACTTTGCATTGTTGCAGGGCTATAATGCGCACGCAGTGGCGGATCTAGAACTTGGTCAAGGAGGGGGCTAAGGGGGGGGGGGGGGGCTAAT
>JAHWFO010054548.1:573513-600654 GCA_023313115.1 Rhysida immarginata
CTAATCAGGTGGTTTGGTTAATATAAGTTATTTCAAATAACCACCCCCCTCCCCAGGGAAGTGATGTCCTGAGGTCTTTCCTATACTGAAGTTTGTAAATGTAAATTTGTAAAATTATTGCAGTATAAAAAATATTTACAATTTATCTAATTGATATAAGTTTAGGACCAGTGGAGGGGGCTATAGCCCCTGTAGCTACCCCCTTAAATCCGCCACTGCGCACGTTTGGATTGCTTGCAGTGGCGGCTCGTCCATAGGCACTGCGGCACCCCCAGTTTCGCTTTCGACATCGATAAAATTCAATATAACGTGTCTTTTTTTTCTTTAATAATATTCTTATACATGTATTTTACATGATCCTTAAGCTTAATGTCACTAGCTATTCCCTAGTTCATGAAAAAATTACAATTTTCTGACGCAGCACCCCCAGAAATTTTAGCTACGAGCCGCCACTGATTGCTTGTAAAGCTCGGTTGATACTATCAATCCCCTAATGCACTGGGGTTTTGCATATGGTTTATTGAGGAGCACTTGCGCAAAACGCAACATGTCACGCATGTATAGTTTTAGGTAAAGCGCAAAAGTTTCCGATTCGCTTGTATGGCTGAGTCAAAATGATTAGTAACCTGTAATTGGATAAAACATCATAGATTAGTGTATTTCCATTACGTCACCAAATCACATGACCATAATTGTGTGGAAACAATTTTTAAGCTTTCTATATTTGCATTTTGCATCGTCTGTTGCGTTTTGCTCTGATCCTCGTGGAATATTATGCGGTTGTAATAGCCACGCAAAGCAAAGCATATAATCAGGAGAGTAATAAAAAATCTGCAACACATGGCCACAATTTCAAAATCTTTTTAATAACATCCTGCCTAAAATGCTATAAAAACATACAATCATGTCATTAGTGCTTTCAAACCCGAAATTGGTATTCATGTTTCTGCGCAAATGCAAGCTTCCTCTCCTGTAGCCACCCCCCTCCCAAATGTTTCGAGTTAGCCCCTTCCTCTCCTCTTTTAGCCCCCTCTTGGTCATGTTTCGAGTAGTAACTACTGGCGATGTTGTTCAAATTATTAGCATACCATTCTAATTTCTCCACCTTTTCCCATTCTGAACCGTAGGCTTTCTCCTATAGCATGGCGACGTCTTTGGCTTTTCTGCAATGACAAGCTTGTCCAGTTTGCGACCTTTTTTTTTTTTTGTCAAGGAAGCAGAGAGCCTTTTTTCCCAACGTCACTTTTGTAAAAATTTTCGCCTCGAATTTCAATGATCCTGTTTTTTGCCTTCGTTATGATGATTCGTTTCATGTTTGAGATGTTGCAAGGCTAGTGTCGTTGCACTGGAATTTCTTTCCATTGTGATTGCAAAGCTGATGAAAGTTTTGTAAATTAGGATCACAATCGTGTAAAGCGTGGTTCCCAATAGCAGAATGCAAGAGAGTAGAAACCAGGGCGTATTTTTTTCTGTCCTTTTACTTTCTGCTCCTGGAGGTGTCCCACATAGCAGAAACTCAAAAGAATGAGACAGCACAAGTCTACTAACTAAGCGCCATCATTTGTTGTAATTTGGCATTCTTGCTCAATACAAATGCACTGCAACAAAGCCGTCGATCGATCTAAACGGTCGGCTTCGACTAGGCACAGTTCGTTCATTCCTCATCAATCATCATATCGAATTTTTGTATTCAATTATTGTTCACACAGTTTAATTTGATTTATTCAATTTGTATTAATAAATTTATATTTCACACCTCTTCTATTAACGTTTCCACATCATTTTTCTTTCTCGGACTCTTCACCTTTGTGAGCTGAGCGTCCGACATTTTATTTTGTGGGAGAGAAAGAGAAGACGTGAGGGATCGGCGTATTTCCCGCCAGAGGATCTGAGCATTTCTCGAAATTTCCCGTACATGTAAAAAATGTACAATTTTTTCCAGAATTGTTCGGTTTCTAGAATTTCATCGATTTTAAACTTTGAGTCGCACAACTGTAACTGTCGCCATTCAGAGTCTAATTTTTGTTGATCTGTGTAGTTTTTTTAAAAATGAAATCGTTCAACTATTTTCACAATTGACGGATCAGTGTTTGTCCAGCATTCAGGATTTATTTATTCCAACAAAAGTGGCTATTACTCTGTCTCGCTTTCTTTGACCTACGGTTTCTCCGTACTTCCCGCCTTTCTTCATTTCCCACACGACATCCCGCAAAATGTTAAATTTCGCGCCAAATGGCAGCACTGCTGTGATCTCACTGCAGAGATCGCCGAGGCTAACGAGAAATATAGGCTCCAGCACTGAAAAGTCACCTGACCAAGATAGATCTATTAACAATGTAACTTTCATTGTTTCCATCTTGTATTTTAACAATCTGTTTTTTCCTTTGTTGGAAACAATGAAGCTTGGATTGTTGCTAGACCTATCTTGATCAGGTGACTTTTCAGTGCCGGAGCCTGTATTTCTCGTTAGCCTCGAGAGATCGCGAGCCTACGAGATAACAAGGCCTGGAAGCGGAAAAGTCACCTGACCATCGGGGGGGGGGGGGGGGCCCGTTTGTTAAAACCAAGATGAAGACAATAAATGTTGGATTGTTGATAGCACCCCGATGGTCCGTGACTTTTCCGTTTCCAGGCCTTGTTATCTCGAGAGATCGTTTTCCTCTGCCCTTCTTTTTGCCATAAAAGTTGAACTCAACCCAACTCCAAAAAGCAGAAATTTTCAATCGGGCATTAGAGAAGAAAGCAGGAAGTGACGACATAAAATATTTCGTGGGAACCACGCTTCTGCAAGAAATGTTTCTGCCGTCGTTTTTACGCATGTGGGAACCACGCTTAACTGAAAATTATTTCATGCGTTAAGCCATCTGGTGGTAGGTTTAACAACATGACAAGCAAGCAATTCGTTTTTGAACCTACCTTCTTGACTTGGTAATTCTCTTTTTTGAAGGCTTCCTGGTTTTCTTTCGTGAATCAGATGATAGCTTACCCACAGTTGAATCTTCCATATTCATTTCAGTCATTAAATATTTAAAAAAAATCCTCTTATTTGATAATAGCTGTACCGGCAATAACTTTTAGTGTTTTATCGAAAGTAATAAAAATATCATAATCCGGATGTGTAATAAGTCACGTTATATAATCACTGAAATTTCATTGGTCGACAGGACATGTTTCACTTTGCTCCAGTGTGGATTGAGGACATGATGCATTTTGAAGCGATCGTCATTTTTCAATACACGTGTTTACTATTAATTTTGAAGCGTTTTACTACAAGGCATATTGGAAAATGAGGTATATATGATCCCCTAACAGAATATCAGAGAATTTTAAAAATTTCCCAAATTTGCGTTTTGCGCAAGTGCTCCTCAATTAGTGTTACGAAACTATGATGGATTTGAAACTGATATAACTGACAGGGGAGGAAGATTCATCTTTATAGACACATGGCCATGATCTGTAGATAGGGTGGTGACGCAACTCCATTTTTTTTCTTTTCCGATACCAAAAAAATCCGCCAGTTGGATTTACTATTTACGTCCTAGTCGCCCCTTCTGCCCTCCTCCTCTCTCAGGAGCACGTTTAACCTTGCATCTTTGTGTCAGATTATTTAATGATTTTGATTTTTCGTTCTAGGAACGTAATTTTGCATTCTTTTTGTTTTGAACATTTTTGATTGTTTAATTTTTCTTTTAATATCGTTTTAGGCGTCTTGCTGTTTCTTTGTATATAGAAACGAAAAAAGTTAAAAAAATCATTAACTATTTATGAAATGGGCTTATTAATGACATTTATGGAAAATTTCCTTGATTAGATAACGTATAAACAAACTTGTTTATATACTATTAATTAATGTTAAAATTAAAGTCGAACGGAAAGCTCGACCACAGCGCCACCAACGTGAGCAGCTAGCATTCGCCAACTTTTTCCTCAAAAAGGGGGTGAAGTTGCGTGACCACCCTCATCCACAAACCATGCACATGGCAGTAAATAGGAGGTACAGTCAATAAATAACGAGGCAAAGGATATTTAACAGTAATTATTTAACTAAATTCAAAGTTATTGTCCGCAATTGGTTCAGGCATTTATCCCATTGTGACACTAGGCGCAGAATGCCATGCTCGTAGGAATACTTTGGCTGAAATATCGCACGCACTCCTTAACTTCATCGTCCGTTTAAAACCGTTATCCCCGCAGTGCTTTTTTGAGCTCGCCGAAGATGTGGAAGTCGCATGGGGACAGATCTGGACTATAGGGAGGAGAGGGCTCAGAACTTCGAATCAAATCATACGTCCCAGTAAACTTTCTCGTGGTGTCATCCTGTTGCACGACAACGCTAGACCGCACACAGATAACCCTCAAAGAAGGAACGTCTGCAGAAGTTCAAGTGGAAAGTCCTGAGCTATCCCCCCCCCCCCCCCGCCCACTATAGTCCGGATCTGTCCCTACGTGGCTTCCACAGGAGTACGTGCGCTATTATTCAAATAGCAGCCAAAGGATTTCTATGCTTCATGAACATGGCATTCTGCGGCTAGTGTGATAATGGGATCAATGAATAAACAATCGCGGACAATACTTTTGAGTTCGTTAAGTTTTGTGAAATATCCTTTGCCTTATTTATTGACTATACCTTATCGTTGGAACATTTTGTGGTTGGCTTAAAGCATTTGTAATCTGTGAATATCATGACAGTAGTTACAATCTTTAAATGAAAACTTGTAATGTAACTTTAAATTTATTGGCCTTTCATTCTTTATTTAACTTCAAACAAAATTACCATATGCTGCAGTGTTCTCCTCAGAGATGTTTACTAATTAGGTTGGAAAGACCCGGGCGGTAAAACAATTCTGTGCAGTATTCGAGTTTATGATTTCATAGCCGGGCGGTTGAAAATTTCAATCCATTCAAAAGGGCCTTTAGAGAATATGCATAAAGTAAATTTTCATAAACTATATTTATAATTAAATATGATATATCGTAAATTGACATAGAATTTGACTAAGAGAACTAATTTAGCATAAGAATTAATACAGAAGAGAATTAATTTAGCATAAGATTATAAGGTTAGTTGCCCCAAAATCTATTAGTATTAATACAGTAGAATGTTTTATCCATATCAAAGCTTAAAAAGTTTGTTGATTTGTAGTATCCTCGTAACTTGTATTTTGTGAACCAACTTACCTACAATATGGTTCAAGAGTTAAGATACAGATAAATGTCAAGTGGGGATTGGTATATCTCCGAAATGATAGTTTAAAGAGAGAATATAATGCTGAGTATGACCTAAAATTTTATTCAGATGACATTCGGTAAATGTGACTTTCTGCATCTTTTGCTATTTTCTGCATAAAGGTAAACACGAGCGTAACTTGTAGGAATATTCTTAGAATAAACAGTAACTGCATAAAGGTTATCCAAATACTTGCGACGTCGAAGGCGCGCACCTTTTTTATTGGTAGTTAGTTTTCATAAGCTTCCATCAGTTCTACCGGTTCGTTATATTGTATATCAACCATTTGGGATGTTTTGTACTTTTATCTTTTTTTCTAAAGTATACTTAATATATGTCACAATTTCGTTGCACATCCTGACTTTTGGACTACACTGCATAGTCATTTGTTTAGGTACTTAAGTAATAAGTCCAGTAGGAAATATTAAATATTAAAAAAGAAACGGGAAATAATATTCTGGCTGCATAATCAATTTTTGTTATCGTCTTGACATCATTGCATTGAGCCGAGTCCTTAATGCTTCGTTGTGGATAAACGCCTTTCTGTTAAACATAAAAAAAAATATGCTATATTAATATTGCACGTGAATATTCAAAAATACAATTATGAATGTGCTGCAAATTATAACATCACATTTATTTTTCGTAAAATACAAAGAATAATGAAAGCGAATTCATCAATTTCAACTAAACTTTACTTTCGTAATCTATTAACGATATGCTGTAACTTTTAAGTAAAAAAAAAAAAGTAGGTCTATTTAGATGGCATAACTTGTACGATTTTCAAATATTTATATGTACATTCTAGCCACAGAATAACACAGAATGGACAGCTCAGCATTTTGAAGGTAGTGACTAGGGTGCCTGTAAGGAGAGTGGCGACAACTCGGGCAGATTGAATTAGCAGAGTTGCAATTTACGATACTTTTCAGCTTATTAAGAAGAAATGTAAAGTTAGCAAATGCTGGTTAGCCTACTAAGCTTTTATATACATATTAGATTAAAGAGGTTTTAATTTTCATAATAAATGTGATTATTTGATCAGCTGATAGCAAGTTCGAGAATTGATTTTTTCCACCTTTTCAGCAAAAAGGGAAACTAATAGCGAATAACAAAAGAGTTTATATTTAGCAGTCTCTACACATTTTATATTTATACAAAAATAAAAATTTGACATCGATTGCAAAAGATGAAAAAAAAAAAATTCAATTATCAATGATTAGTTTTAGGAAAAAATCTAGATTAACTTTTACATTCTTTTTATCGTGGAATTGTCCTAACGTCACTTTCTCGTGTTTGCAATTTGCAAATAAATTAAAAAATATGAACCAAAATTATAATAGTTGCGTCTAGGTGTTAAAAGAGACAAGCACTTGGCAAAACTTTTCGCGCGAACAACTGCGGTCGTCATCAGGCCTCGTGGATCACTTCACTCTCCAGCAATTAAATAAGAACTGAAAACTAAATTTTGACGCTACAAACTATGTATAAAATACTTAAATTTCAAGTTTCATTTTCCAAAATTTGCCTCCGTTTGAATATATTCCATGACTTAAACATGTTTTGTTTATTAAATGTTATTTTTACTATTGGTTTTACGGTTTGTTTTACATTTTTCAAGATAAAAAATTTGCTCTTTGGGCCCGAATGACCCTTGAATAAAAATTCCTTGAAATTATATAAATTAAAAATTTTTTAACATTCCTTGAAATATTTATCTATTATTATATCATTAAAAAATTACTTTATTTTGTGAGATTCTCATTTTTATGAACAACAGTAAAACAATAAATATAGGGGTTGTACAAATGAAAACGAAAACTTGTGTGGGGAAAAAAAGAGACGACGTGTAGGATCGTAAGTTTTTGTTTTCAATAATTGCGAACCCCACGTGCAAATTGAACAATAGGTTGCAAGTGTTGCATCATGTGAGAAAGAACACGATCTTCGATCCAAACAACAAAACCCCCGAAAAAATCAAAAGCAATCGCAAATAGCACGGGGAAGGCGATGTTGACCATGCTTTTGATCGCAAAGCCCCGATTTTCCTGGACTTCTTACAGATAGAGTGCTTCTTCTCCATGACAACGCGCATCCTCACACTTCGAAAGCAACGGTAGACCTCATGAAAAAGTTCAACTGGGAGGCAATGCAGCATCCACTTTACAGCCCTGACTTATCCCCATGTGACTTTCACGTGTTTGGGGTCTCAAGAAACATCTGAGAGGCCGCAGGTTTCAGTCGGACGATGAAGTGAAGGAAGAGGTTTTGGAATGGTTCCACACGCAACCGAAAGACTTCTTCCATAAAGGAATTACTCGCCTTGTTACTCTCCTAACGCATTTGGAGAGTATTTTTAAATTCCTTGTATACACTTTGGAAAAAATAAATTTTTGTTTTCATTTGTACGAACCCTTACATTTTATTATGAAAAAATATTTTTTCCCTTCCCTCTTCGCCACTCCATTCGTTAATTTTAAGCGAATCTAATAAAACTACAACTTTTAAACTTGAATAATGCAATTTTATTAGCAAAGATTAAGAAACATGCCCAATAAAACGAAAAATGGAACGAAAACCATTAATATCTCTATATCTGCAATGCAAACGGCATGCTATTTTGGGAAAACTATGGCGTCCGGAGCGTTAACCAATCAAAATCCGTTCCAAGTCGTCGCCACTCTCCTTAAAGGCACTCTAGTAGTGACCTTGAAGCAGCTCTCCTAACGGAAGATGGGTGGTTCGCTTAGCATAGGAATAGCATTGGGAAATAGGCGCTGTTCGGATATATTTCATTATTAAATTTATTTTTCGTTCTTCATATTAATTTCAATAAATAAAAAAGTTAACTTTAAGTCTGTATATGAATTTGTTTCATCTATACAAATAAAATCAAATCATTTAAGATATGTTTGCTTATCTATTAAAACTTTCTAAGTGACCCTTTTCTTATAGTAATATTATTAATTAAAAAGTAAACTTTTGATTTAACATATCTTTTGTAAAAGTGTATTCAGAATTTTTATGTTTATATAGGAAACAAGTTAAGAGGAAAAAGGTTTTATCAAACCAAGCTTTTATAATGTTTTATTTAGCGGCAACAATTTTGCAACAATAAACAATAGATACATTTACCTCTCGCCATAACGAAATGTCCAATTGTTACAACAATCAATTCGTAGTAATGAGTTAGTACCATTAGAACACGAACCAATGAACCGATTTGAAAATTTTTTTCTTTATCATAAATTGTCATCGATTCTGCATAAGTGTGTCAAATTGCAGCTCCCTAGCTTGTCGGAAAGTTGGTTTAATATTGATTACAAGATTTGACCTAAACAAACTAAGTTAATAAAAGCTTATAATAAAAGCTTTTAAGCGTGATGTTTGCTTAATTGTATAACCAAAAAAAAATTGTCAGTTTCTTACGTTAATTTCATAATGAAAAAGGAAAAAGTTATCTTTTTAAACCCTCACATTTTTAACGAAACTGTGATCAGGATTTTTTCGGTGTACAATGAAAATAAAAGCATTTTAAACATATATTTTGCTTATTTTCAAAATTGAAATTGTGATGTTAATTCATTATATATTTTTCCATCACATTTTGACTTTTGTTTTTATAGGAAATTTTTTTCCTATTTTGAGTTGGCCAGCTCACAATCTTATATATAAAATGCTAAATCCTCCTGCTCCGTGCCAGTTTCCATAGTGAAAAAACACTGATTGTTAAAATCCAAAAATCGCAGCCGACGAAAAAGAATATTAAAAAAAAATCCTATATATATATATATATATACAGGGTGTTTTTGAATTGAATACAGATTTTTTGGGAGATGGTAGAAAAGGTCCTTAGAAGTATTTTTTGTCATATGAACATGGGGTCCCCGCAACTCCGTTTACTTACAATACTGCATTGAACAATTAAATGACACCGGGACGCAGTAACACAAGCAATCTACTGTATTAATTGTTCGAAATGATCGCCATTTGCTTCATAGCACAATTCGCAACGCCTTATGATGGATTGATGTACGCGTGGAAACAGTTGATTTGCACGGTCGCTTATGTCACCTGCTGCCGCGACAACACGAGCCGCCAATTCTTCTTCGGTATCTACGGGTTCGGAGTACACCATTGATTTTATGCTTCCCCATAAAAAAAATCCATCAGTGTGAGATCTGGCGATCTCGGTGGCCAAGCAACTGGTCCGCCACGACCAATCCAACGACCAGGATATGTCTCATTTAGGTAATCTCTAACTGCTCTTGTGTAATGCGAAGGTGCGCCGTCCTGTTGAAACCACATCAAATGTCTGTTCATTAGTGGAACATCTTAAGAAGACCAGGGAGCTCCTCCTTCAGGAAACCAAGGTATGTTTGCCCGTTAAGACGGCATGGTAGGAGATATGGCCCAATCAGGACATTGTGAACCATGCCAGCCCAAATATTCAACGAAAAACGATGCTGAAAACTGTTAACATGTGTTGCACATGAGTTGACATGAGACCACAGATGACTATTGTAGCTATTGAACATTCCCTCTCGCGTAAACGTTGCCTCATCTGTCCACAAAACCATGGAAGGAAAGTCTAGAATCCTATTCTGTTGCTGCATAAACCATTCCGCGAAAGCACGCCGGGGACCATGATCATTGGGACATAATTCCTGCACCTTTCGAAGCTTGAACGGATGTTGCAGGTTGTCATGTAAAATGTTCCATACAGTGGTATGACTAGTATTCAAAGCAGCTCCGACCGCACGAGTACTTGTCGATGGATTTCGGTTAACCTTTCCAAAAATTTATCCTCTAATTCAGGGGAGCGTAACCACCGACGACGTCCACGCTGATGATTTTCATGAGCGAATGCGCCTGTTTCTCTGAGACGACGATCTACTGCACCAAATTGAGAAGAATTCTGTTGGGATAACGTTCAGCATACAAACGCCTTGCACCATCCATGGTACCAGCAGCACCGAGACACATATGCATGTCTGCATAATCATTCCATGTAAAACGATTCATACTGTTTGTTTAACTTTACACATGTAAAAAGTACATCAAGTGAACTTTTTAAAACAAATCTTTACCTACTGCTTTCCCAGAATGCGATTAGTTCATTTACATATGCATTTTATTTACAGGGTGTTTTTGAATTGAGTACAGATTTTTTGGGAGATGATAGAAGAGGTCCTTAGAAGTATTTTTTGTCATATGAACATGGGGTCCCCGCAGCTCCGTTTACTTACAATACTGCATTGAACAATCAAATGACACCGGGACGCAGTGTGCGTTGGTAGGCCTAGATTATTTTATTTTTAACAATTAACACAAGCAATCTACTGTATGACTTTTACAGTAATTGTTCGAAATGACCGCCATTTACACATGGACTAATCGTATTTTACAAAGGGGTTGGATACCATGGAATCTCCTTGACGAAGTTTGTCCTAAGACTTTTCAACAAACAAGCACGTGCACCTTGAAATTTCTTTGCAAACAATTACTTTAAAAGTTATTACAGTGGATTGCTTATGTTAATTGTTAAAAATAAAATAATCTAGGCCTACCAACGCACACTGCGTTCCGGTGTCATTTGATTGTTCAATGCAGTATTGTAAGTAAACGGAGCTGCGGGGACCCCAAGTTCATATGACAAAAAATACTTCTAAGGACCTCTTCTATCATCTCCCAAAAAATCTGTACTCAATTCAAAAACACCCTGTATAGACATTTAAAAATAGCACACTAAAATAAATAAATAAATTAAATTAAATCCTAAGTAAGTAATTTAGCTATTCTAAATTACGAAATTCATTACATGCACACGATTCTTATTTTTTAATTTTAATAAAAAATAATAACATTCAAATAACATATTTTAAAATTGATTAATAATTCAAGTCACAAGTAGTTAACATTAGTTTTTACATTTTATGATATTCGTTATATAATAATAATTTTTCACTTCTACAAATTAATAAAAAGGAAAAATTCGTAAATTAGAAAAATAAAAAATCAAAAGCAAAAAATATTTATTTCTCATTTTTTATATTCATTTTATGTGTATAATTAATTTTTTTAGTTATAAAATATAGTGGTAGTGCCCCCCATAAACGGTCTGCCGAGGAAATAGAGCAATGAGGGTGGTAAAACAAAAAAAAAAATAATAATAATAAAAAAAGAGCCCGAAGAGCCATTTTCACTGAAGAGCAAATTTTACCTCTAATTCGAATATTGGAATAAAATTTTATGTGGATAGAAATAGTTAAGTAATAAACTAGAGGATACTCTTTTACCACAACAAGGAAACAAGAAACGAAAAAATAATAAATGAAAAATAAGGCAAAAAAATAAGACAAAAAACAAAATAATATTATTTTTTTTAATAACAAAAACAAAAATATTTTTCCTCGTTCTTTTGTTTTTGTTATTAAAAAAAGATAATTGAAAAATATTTTTGTTTTTGTTATTAAAAAAAAAAAATAGTATTTTGTTTTTTGTCTTATTTTTTTGCCTTATTTTTCATGTATTATATTTTCGTTTCTTGTTTCCTTGTTGTGGTAAAAGAGTATCCTCTAGTTTATTACCTAATTTACCTCTAATAGTTGTAAATGTGTTTTTGTGTTAGGTTATAACTGTCAAATTGACAGTAGTGACTTTGTCGCATTGTAACAGGACACATTGTTTTAGTATCGCTCTCATGTTGACAGTGAGTTTTTTTAGTATTAGCAATACTGTCCATTATCGCAGTCCTGCCAATTATTATAATCCTGTCACATATGAAATTTTTAAAAATAAAATCGAACTTGCAGTTTCCAGTTATGCAGTAACCATCGTACGCCGAGCTTTTGAATGAAATCAAAAGCAATAACATTATTTTTTGGATGCTCGGATGGGTGCAGCCAGCTGTGTCTGGCTTGAACTGTGGTGATCCGTTGTAAAAAAAACTTGAGCTAGGAAAGAAACCCAAGCTGTCTGTTTTCCAAATCTTTGTCCCCATTCCCTTCTATGGTCATGAGTCTTGGGTAATGACCGAAATAGTTCCGAAATGAGATCCTGAGAAGTGGAACAGGTGTCTTCTATTAGTTTGTGTTCAGCGTCACAATAAGGCAGTCTTTAGGTGCTGAACCGCTACTTCTCCGCATTGAGAGGCCTCAGGTACATTGTTTGGCCACATGCACCAATGCTGCAAAACTGTCCTCCTAGACAAATGCTATTTTCCAAGTCGGTGGTTGGGTTAGGTCACGTGACAACGGGATGGGTGGGGATAGGGAGGGGGGCAAAAACATGAACTTGGTCGTAAGCCCATAAGAAATAAAAATCACGTGGAAGCAGCAGAAGAAGAGGAGATATATGTCTCATAAAAGTTCAAGGAGTCGGCCTAGAATTACATTGATCATCTGGGTTCGAGTCGCTTGGGTATTACCATTGAGGACATGTACCTGATGGCGGAAAATCTGGAGCACTGCCCCTTGATCTTAACGAATAGGCAGGTTGAAAAATAAGTAAACATTTTTATTTATTATTGGCAGTCCTGCCAATTGTCACAGTCCTATCACAGGCGAAATTTTATAATTAAAATCGAATTTACAGATTCGCCTTTGTAGCACCGTCGTATGACGGGCTTTAATACTAGTTCTAAATAATGCCCTATCTTCTATTATCCAGTTCATAATTCATAGTGATGCACCTTACTAAAGGATATAGTGCACAATTTGAATTAATAACCCTTCCTTAATTATTTAAGGTTATGCTTAATGTATTGCACTTTTAAGTATTCAATTTCTATAATTAAATACTGCACTTTGAACTAAACATAGTTCTCAATTTGGAAAATTGTTCCTTCATTTATTGACTCAATTTATATGGTTTCTCTTTTTAAACACTATTCTTCATTGATAAGTCAATTCATAATATAATTATTAACTGGAATATGTACTTTTCCCTTTGGAAAAAATTGTTGATCAATTTCCTTTGGAAATGCATGGGGTTAGTTTTTCTCTCCTTTTGTGTCTGCAAAATAGCATTTCTTTTGAAAATATGGCTATTTTCTTATATTTTAAAATATTATATTTTTAAAAGCAGTTTTTAGAATTCCTTTTAAATTGGCTTACACTGATATGTCTACTTGTGAATGTTGACTATAATTTTCAGCTGTTCTTTCATTTACATGAGTGTGCTGCTGGGAAGTGACTGTCCATTGTTACTACTGAAAGTATAAATTCATGTGATAAAGATTTTTTTTTCACTACTCCGCCACTCCTCCACTGGATCAGTTGTTTCCGACTTTAGTGTGTAATGTGCGTCCCCCCCCCCTGGTGTCTCCTGGGAGAGGTCTTCTTCCGTTTCCTTTAAACCATTGACTTTTACCATCATCACCATGGAACGCATGATGATGATGATCGCCGACGGACCATTTGGTGTCGGCGCATTCATGAAGGGATTGTATGCCCGAACGGGCATACCCCCTGTTCTTCCGTTGGATTTTTCCGCTGTTTCAGTCCTGCAGAGACTTTCCTCCACTGAGTCGAGGATGCTCTGCAGGAATCAAAATGTTGCTGAGTGGACAGTAGAATTTGACGTCAAAGTTGGCCACACTACGATCCACTTGTTTCACGCCGACTCTGGACATCTCACCGTCCATGTCCGGGGTGGCTTGCCACTGATGACGGAATCCTACCTGAAGGACTACATGTCCGACTACAGGGAGGTGCAACGAGTGTTCTACTCAGAGCACTCCGACTCTTCCCTGCAGAAAAATGGTGACATTTTGTTGGAAATGTGCCTTAGAAAGACATTCCTGACTCCCTTGTGTTGCACGGAGAACATGTCTTCGTGTTCTACAAAGGTCAGAGGCAGTGCTACTGGTACTGCAAGAAGTCCTCCCACGTCCAGAAGGACTGTCCTCTCCTGAAGAAGTGTTACCTCTGTAAGAAAATCGAGAGCAAATTCCATTAGTGCCTAGAGAATTCAGGTGCTCCACCAGCAGCCCCAACACCAATGCATCGAGGGATATCATCCCAGCAGTCAGCAAATATGACTTCAGTGGCCAAGTCTGAGCCAAGTAGAGCAACCACACTTCATCTTTTACCGAGGAAGTTGAAGGCGGCCTGATCATCGTCGTCTCTTCCCACGACACCTGGAAGAGAAATCCCACCTCCCCCACCTCGGCCTTGTGTGGTTTGTGAGACCATATCTTCTCCTCCTTCGCCATGTGTCTCCCCAGTGTTGGAGGACTGCCCGTCTGCTGAAGTCATTGTAGACGATTCGCTATGCTCCGGGTCGATGTTAGCTGTGGAGGAGTTCCCATCTCTTCCTCCAACCACGCATACATTGGCATCGCAGCCTCTGTGAATCGTCTATGCGCCTGCGCCTGGTAAAATTTCTTCCTCTGCTGGGATCTCAAAGCCATCAGCATCTGCTCAGTGGGATCATCTTGCGACTCCTAAGAGCCCTCGAAATAAGAAGCCCCAACGTCATCGTAGCAAGAGGGACGGGATTCCTGTGTCCTCTTCATCTGAAAGAGACAGCTGCGCAAGTAACCGTCGCAGCCCCTCTTCCTCTTTGGGATGTGCTCGTTTCCCCAGAGGGAAGACAACTGAGCCTCCTCCCCTGTCGGTGAAGCTTAAGTCTCCTTCAGATACAGGTCAGCCTCTGTCAGCTGAATTTCGCAGTGAAGGTCTTTTCCCTAAACGTTCGTTCCCTTGATTCGTCCTTCAAGCAATCGCTTTTGTCATCTTTTATTGCCCTGTACAGGCCGCATGTTCTCCTTCTGCAAGAGGTGAACCTTATTGCTTCTCAACAGCTTTCTAACATCTCTGGCCTTTGCAGTCAATATCCATCTGCGCAGTTTTTCATCAACTCATCTTCGCCGCATGGCCAAGGGGTTGCCTCCATCATCTTCAACCCCTACATCGTGGTGTCGAACTGTGTCTTTGACTGTGAGTGCATGGTAATTTCTTTGGGCCTCCTTCCATCTGGTCTTAAATTCCGATTGCTTAATGTGTACGCCCCGTGTTTATCAACAGAGAAACGGACATTCTTTGAAGATCTAGACTTTTACCTGTGCTCGTCCTTGCCTGTACTGGTTGCTGGGGACTTCAATTGCCATCCGGATGAGAATGACATCTTTTCGTCTGGGTGTGTCTACCAGTTGTGGTAGCGGAATGAACTTTTCGATCTTTGGGCGTCTTCTTCCCATTCCAGCCAGTGTGGGTCCACCTTTCATCAAGGGCCCTCTGTGTCTTCGAGGTTGGACCTTTTTCTCGTAGACGGCACTTTTGCTGGTGCTCCCGGTTCCATGGAGGTTATTCCATGCTCGTTTTCTGACCACAGTGCCATCAAGTGATCTTGGAACCCGCCATTCCCAGCCTCCTCTGCAGGCCCTACTTCGAACAATTGGTTTCTGAACGTTTATTGGTTTGACATCGATAAATACAAGGGAATGTTCATTCGGTTTGTGGAAAGACATCTTCACAATTTGCCTCCTTCGCTAGCTTCCTGGCTTCCTCTTAAATTTAAAATCCGTCGTTTTTTCAGAAAGATTGATTTGGATGCTGCTAGATGCAATCGGTGCCATCTCCTCATGTTGCAAGAAATCCTGCGCCTCCTCTGCTGTTCCATTCCGAAAAGGGAGTATGCTCATGACATCTGCCAAGTGACATCTAATGATCCGCAGAGCCGCCAGCGCAGCTCTCAGGGCCAAACTGTCCTGGGCATCTCACGTCCGACATGTATCGTCAGCTGTGTTCGCTGAGGAGAGGCGTTGCGTAATAAGAAGAGGTGTCATCATTTGGTGGTGGAAAATAGGACAGTGGGGACTGACTCTGATATCCTGTCTGCCTTCCACTCATTTTTCATCATTTTTCGGCCACCCAGTCTTTCCAGCCGAAGCCACGATGAAGTGGATTGAAGCTCTTAGACCTTTTACTGCTGATGCTGACCTGTCATTTACCCATCCCTTTTCCGAAGATGAAGTTAAGAAATTTCTGTCGATGGATGGCCGTCATCAGTCCAGCCCTGGATTAGATGGCATCCCGTACTCGTTTTTTAATGCGATTAGGAAACTTCTTGGGCCTTTCCTGGTGCAAGTGTTCAATTCGATCCTCATGGACCCTTCCTCCATCACGTTGGAATTTACCGCGGGGAGAATCATCTTGCTCCCCAAGGAACCGGATCCTGAACTTGTCACCCAGTGAAGGCCTATTACTCTACTTAACACAGATTATAAGGTCTTCACTGGCGTGTTCCAGCAACGGCTCAAATGTTTCGCCAACGAGTTTTTCGATCTGGGGTAATCCTGCTCCATTCCATCTCGCAGGATGTCCGACAACCTGATTACCATCAAATGTGTTATGGAGGAAGCGTGTGTGCATCATCAGACTCTCGCTGTGCTAAGTCTTGACCAGGAAAAGGCCTTCGACAAGGTGAATCACGTATTTCTTTTCCGAGTGTTTCACCATCTTCATGTTCGGAAATTTGCTGCGATTATCTCAGCACTGTATACTTCTGCCACTTCATGCGTGGCGATTAATGGCTCCACTTTGCCTTTCTTTAAACTGTCCAAAGGCATCAGGCAAGGGTGTCCCAGCTCTCCCCTCTTAACATATTCTATTCGGAGCCACTATTGCAATTCCTTATTCGCCACCCAGATGTCCATGTGTATGATTTGCCAGCTGCTTCCATCAACATCCATATGCTGGCATATGCTGATGATGCAGCGTTATTTGCATCTGATGCGTATTCCCTGGGCATCTATAAAGAATCCTTCAACCTCTTTAGTACTTCGCTGGGAAGTTCCATCAATCTCGTCAAGTTCTAGAGGCATCGCTATTGGAAAATGGACGGTGGACTATCTTCAATCCTTCCCAATAATGTGGTGTGAACAAATTACAGTGCTGGGATGTTTTTTTTCTTTTGTACCTAATATGGACTCTCATCACTGGCTGCTGGTAATTACCAAATGCATCACTCGCCTTGGCAATCACTCTCGTTTTATCACCTCGATGTTTGTCAAGGCGAGGTTCGTCCAGATGCACGTTTTACCGATCTTGACTTCCAAGTGCCTGTTCGCCTTGCCATCTCTGTCTCTTTTAAAGAAGGTGCGTAGTGCGCTAGTTGACTGTGTGTGAGGTTATCAGCAGCATGTCATCCCATCCGTTCGAATTTGCTGTTTATCCCCTTAGATGGGGGAGGTTTGGACCTGCCAATAATCCAGCGATACCTCATCGTGGCCAGAATGTCTGCCTTGATTCGTGCTTTCCTCCTTCCTCCCCCTATCTGGGCCAACTTCTTCTTTCTGCATCTGCGCTTCTTCTTGAAAGTGAACAGGCTACCTTTTCCGTCCACGCTGCCAGTGATGATCATCTCACGTTCGCTGGACTTTTATCATCTAGTCTGGCGAGACTTGTCATACCTCCTATCTGGCCTTTGACAGTTCGACCTGCAAGACTGGGGAAACCTTCGTCTATCTTGATTCTTCCAGCAGTCTGACCAGGGTGCGACTTCTGACATCGTACAGTGGTACCCTAAGTATCAATAGTCGGCCATTTTGAAGACCGTCAAGCCCCTTGCCTTTGGGAAAGGCCATCTTTAATTTTCAATGGCTCTTACTGCACCATGGGTTTCTACTCTCTCCAAAGTCTACATTGTTCGGGAGTTGTCAGATCTACTGGTTGCCAGTCTTGTGGGTTGCTTGAAACCATTTCTCATGTTTTTTATGAGTGCCCACTTGCACAGTCCATCTGGGATCGCCTCTCTCCTCACTATCTTCTAACTTGACTTCACTTGCCAGTCAGTGCGATTTCTGATGGACTGCTCCACCGTTGCTGCGCATAAGCTGGGCCTGGCCATTTCCATCATCTTTTTGAACAGAGAGCTTTGGCTGGCCTATCAGCAATGATTTGCTGGACTCCACCTGCCAGCCTCAGCCATCTGGAGGAGAGGTGCCGATCATCTCAGGTCCTTCCTCCATCTGGAATGGCATCGGCTTGGCCCAGCTATGTTTTGGAGACTAGCATTTCTGTAAGGTCATCGGAGGGGCCATGAACAACATCTCGTACCATTTCACCTTTCCCCTCGACATTGATGACTCATTGGTGGGCGAATGGGCCTCTTTTTGAGGTGAGTATTTAAAAGACGCAGCCCCTAGGGGCTGCTCGTTCTTTTAGCACATGTGGCCTGGGTGTCCTGCCTGACTTAAGTTTTATGGGCGCCCCTCCGGAGCCATTCCATCGGCTCCAGTTCCAATAGTGCTTCTAACTATTCCTCTTGAGTGTTTAGTGTGTAGTAGCGTTTCCCCTCTGGTGTCTCCTGGGGGAGGTCTTTCTTTCTTTTTCCCTTTTTATCCACTATCATAGAACGCATGGTGGATATGAATTCCGACGGGCCCGTCTCCGTCGGCATGTTTATGAAAGAGGTTTACTCCAAAACGGGTATTCCTCCTGCCCTTCCGTCGGGTCACCCCACTGTTTCTGTCCTGCAGAGGCTTTCTCTGACTGAATCAAGGATATTCTGCAGGCAACAAAATGTGGCAGACCACATAGTGGATGCTGACTTTATTAAGGTTGGGCAAGCCATCGTCCACCTGAGATATGCTGAACCCAGATATCTCCCAGTTCTCGTCCGGGGCACATGGCCACCGATGGCTGAAAAGTATCTCCGAGAATGCTTGTCGGACTACGGGGTGGTTCGAAGAATTTCTTACCCCCAGCATCCATATTCTCCTCTTCAGATGACAGGTGACATCCTAGTCTACATGGACCTCCATAGAGACATTCCTGAGTTCCTCTTCATCTGAAAGAGACAGCTGTGCAAGTCATCGTCGCAGCCCCTCTTCCTCTTTGGGATGTGCTCGTTCCCCCCAGAGGGAAGACAACTGAGCCTCCTCCCCTGTCGGTAAAGCTTAAGTCTCCTTCAGATACAGGTCAGCCTCCGTCAGCTGAATTTCGCAGTGAAGGTCTTTTTCCTAAACGTTCGTTCCCTTGATTCGTCCTTCAAGCAATCGCTTTTGTCATCTTTTATTGCCCTGTACAGGCCAGATGTCCTTCTGCAAGAAGTGAACCTTGCTGCTTCTTAACAGCTTTCTAACCTCTCTGGCCTTTGCAGTCAATATCCATCTGCGCAGTTTTTCATCAACTCATCTTCGCCACATGGGCAAAGGGTTGCCTCCATCATCTTTAACCCCTACATTGTGGTGTCGAACTGTGTCTTTGACTGTGAGTGCATGGTAATTTCTTTGGCCCTCCTTCCATCTGGTCTTAAATTCCGATTGCTTAATGTGTATGCCCCGTGTTTATCAACAGAGAAATGGACATTCTTTGAAGATCTAAACTTTTATCTGTGCTCGTCCTTGCCTGCACTGGTTGCTTGGGACTTCAATTGCCATCCGGATGAGAACAACATCTTTTCGTCTGCGTGTGTCTACCAGTTGTGGCAACGGAATGCACTTTTCGATCTTTGGGTGTCTTCTTCCCATTCTAGCCAGTGTGGGTCCACCTTTCATCAAGGGCCTTCTGTGTCTTCGAGGTTGGGCCTTTTTCTCGTAGACGGCACTTTTGCTTGTGCTCCCGGTTCCATGGAGGTCATTCCATGCTCGTTTTCTGACCACAGTGCCATCAAGTGATCTTGGAACCCGCCATTCCCAGCCTACTCTGCAGGCCCTACTTCGAACAATTGGTTTCTGAACGTTTATCGGCTTGACATCGATAAATACAAGGGAATGTTCATTCAGTTTGTGGAAAGACATCTTCACAACCTGCCTCCTTCGCTAGCTTCCTGATTTTCTCTTAAATCCAAGATCCGTCGTTTTTTCAGAAAGATTGAGTTGGATGCTGCTAGATGAAATCAGCGCCATCTCCTCATGTTACAAGAAATCCTGTGCCTCCTCCGCTGTTCCATTCCGAAGGGGGAGTATGCTGATGACATCCGCCAGGTGAAGAGCGCGATCAATGCTTTAATGATCCGCAGGGCCACCGGCGCAGCTCTCAGGGCCAAACTGTCCTGGGCATCTGACATCCGACATGTCGTCAGCTGTGTTCGCTGAGGAGAGGTGTCGTGGCAATAAGAAGAGGTGTCATCGTTTGGTGACGGAGAATGGGACAGTGGAAACTGACTCTGACATTTTGTCTGCCTACCACTCTCATTTTTCATCATTTTTGGCCACCCAGTTTTTCCATCTGACGCCATGATGAAGTTGATTGAGGCACTTAGACCTTTCACTGCTGACGCTGACCTGTCAATTACCCGTGCTTTTTCCGAAGACGAAGTGAAGAAGTTTCTGTCGATGGATGGCTGTCATCAATCCAGCCCTGGATTAGATGGCACCCCGTACTCGTTCTTTAATGCGACTTATAAAACTTCTTGGGCCTTTCCTGGTGCAAGTGTTCAATTCGATCCTCAAGGACCCTTCCTCCATCATGTCGGACATTACTGCAGGGAGAATGATTTCGCTTCTCAAGGTTCCAGATCCTGAACTTGTCACCCAGTGGAGGCCTATTACTCTACTTAACACAGATTATAAGGTCTTCACTGGTGTGCTCCAGCAACGGCTCAAATGTTTCGCCAACGAGTTTTTCTATCTGGGGTAATCCTGCTCCATTCCATCTCGCAGGATGTCCGACAACCTGATTACCATCAAATGTGTTATGGAGGAAGCGTGTGTGCATCATCAGACTCTTGCTGTGCTAAGTCTTGACCAGGAAAAGGCCTTTGACAATGTGAATCACGTGTTTCTTTTCCGAGTGTTTTGCCATCTTCATCTTTCGAAATTTGCTACGATTATCTCAGCACTGTACGCTTCTGCCACATTATGGCAATTGTGGCTCCACTTTTAAGGTTCATCCATGGCGAGGTTCATCCAGACGCACGTTCTACTGATCTTTACTTCCAAGTGCCTGTTCGCCTTGCCATCTGTCTCTTTTAAAGAAGGTGCATAGTGTGATAGTTGACTGTGGAGTTATTCAGCGGCCCATCATCCCATCCGTTCGGAGCTGCTGTTCATCCCCTTTGATGGGGAGGGAGTTGGGCCTGTCAAACATCCGGCGATACCTCATCGCAGCCAGAATGGCCACCTTGATTCGTGCCTTCCTCCTTCCTCCCCCTATCTGGGCCAACTTCTTCTTTCTGCATCTGCGCTTCTTCTGTAAAGTGAATAGGCTACCTTTTCCGTTCACCCTGCCAGTGAACGTGATATCATCTCACGTTCGCCGGACTTTTATCATCTATTCTGGCGAGACTTGTCGTCTTTGCTGTCTGGCCTTTGACAGTTCGACCCGGAAGACTGGGGAAACCTTCGTCCATTTTAGTTCTTCCAGCAGTCTGACTAAGGTGCGACTGCTGACATCGTACGGTGGCATCCTGAATAACCATGGTCAGCCATCTTAAAGATTGTCAAGTCTCTCGCCTTTGAGAAGGCCAGCTTTAATTTTCAATGGTGCTTGCTGCACTATGGGTTCTACTCTCTCCAATGTCTACATCCCTGGGGAATTGTCAGATCTGCTGGTTGCCAGTCTTGTGGGTTGCTTGAAACCATTTCTCATGTTTTTTATGAGTGCCCATTTGCACAGTCCATTTGGGATCGCATCTCACGTCACTATCTTCTGACTGACTTTACCTACCAGTCAGTGCGATTTCTGATGGGCTGCTCCACTGGTGCTGCCTATAACCTAGCTACTTCCATCGCCTTTTGTAACAGAGGGCTTTGGCTGGCCCGTCAGCAGTGATCTGCGAAAATACGTTCTGGAGACGTTATTCATCATCTCAGCGTCTCTGTCTGTAAGGTCATCGGAGGGGACACGAACAACATCTTGTACCTTTTCACCTTTCCCGTCAACATCGATGACCTACCGATAGGTGGACAGGCCTCTTTTTGAGGCGTTTAGATAGGTGGTGCAGCTCTTGAGGGTAGCCCGTACTCTTACTGCATGTGCGCCTGGCCACCCTGCCTGTTTCACGATCTAAGGGTGCTCATCTGGAGCCATAACACCAGCTCCAGTTCCAACAGCTACTCTGCCAGCCATGGGGAAATGTCATCATCTTTTGGCCACTTTAGTTCCATTATAACTTGATACGTTTCTTCAAAGATAATCTACATTCATTGTCTCAATTTCCTTTCAATACTGGATATGTAAGAATTTTCTATTTATTTCCCTTTGCTCCTGTTGAGATAGACTGTGACCTAGATCATTTTGGCTATGCCAATCTGTCTCTTCTCCAGAAGTGATCATCATTGACAGTCTATCATAAGGTGCCACATTCCAATTTTATTCTGATGTGTGCCTTTTGATCCCCAATGGGGCAAGGATTATGTCTAATTTGCATTTTACAACCTGTCAAAAAGCTTTTAATTTCTCTTTTTTCATATTTCTTCTTATCTTCTTTTTGGCATTCTGTAATTCTAAATTTCTTTCCTTTTAATATTTTGAGTTTCTTTTTACTGATTCTTGTCCCATTTATTTTTTTAAAATTAACTGATGATTTGGTCTGGCTTTTGTAGTAGAGGGGGGTAGTCCCAATTTCCTTTTAATTTGTTTCTCTTTAAATTTGCCTTAGCGCAATTTAATTTTCATTAAATGTTTTTTTTTAATTAAAATAAGCAAATTAGAAAGCCAATTATTTTGAACGATCGTGTAGACAACTCAATATTGTTATGATAACTATTTTCTGCCAAGAAATGTTTTTCAGCATTTCATTTAATTCTTTTGAATGACTAGCCTGAACTTTATTATTATGAGTTCATATTTGGATTTCCTTGTGTTGGCCACACATCCTATTCACTTTTTAATTCTAACATTATTGTTAGTTTCAATTTTTCTGTCTGTCCTGGCAAACTGTTTTTATAGCTATCTCAGAGAATTAAGAACATTGTCTCCACTCAAAACACTATAGTTTAGTGTCATAATTTTGCTTGCTAACGAATTTCACATTCAGGATTAATTGCTTTTTTGTAATGTATCAATTTAAACTTTAATTCCATTGGAATTTAATGATCTACAGATTTAATGAATTATTCCTTTTGTCTCTTGAGTTCACTTATATCTACTTACAAGGATGTTTGTTCTCAACTTCTTTTTTATTTCTCATGTAATTAAGAAATCAATAAATTTTGACTTATAAAAGATTTAAGATTTATCTTGGATTTTTCAAAATAATAAAAGGGATTAAAATATATATGATTTAAAATAAAATGTGTCTTATTTTCTTGTCTGCATTATCTTAGCATACAACCAACCAGTTCTTTTATTAGTAATTTAAAAGGGTTTTCTTCAAGTTAAATATACAATGCAATGTAATTTTAAACGAAGTTTAAAATATTGAAGTCCACTATACTGATCACAAGCCAATTTTTAATGTTTCTTTTAGTTTTAATTTTAATTCACTAATGTTGTGAGATTGCTATTTAGAAATTTAAACTTAACTTTTTGACTTAGACCAATTTGTGTCGAACCATTTCCATTTAAATAAAATGTGACAATTCAGACGTGACAAAATAAAGCCACTTTTTTTCGATTAACTAAGCAAAGTTCTTAATAAAAGTTATAAACTTTAACGTTTACTTGGCGGATCAATAATATCTGGAAAAATCTTTTTATTAGGTTGATACAGAAACAATTGCGTATTTTTTTTATTTACTTTTATCATGTATGCTGGTTTTAAACGGAGGTCAAGTCAAAACTAGTGGCCGATCACCGTGCAAACGTTTAAATGGGATTACCACTCATTGCTAATCTTCAAAGTAGAGTCCATCATGCTCGATGGTCTTCATCCAACGATCGGCCAGTTGGCAGATGCCCTCGCAAAACCACTCCTCCGATGGTAACTCCATCCATAGTCGATTTCACGTGGTAAGTGGAGGGGGGTGTCTCCTTCTGGTGTTTACCTGTATGTTCGATAGAGGTCACTGCTGCTGTGCTCAATGGCCTCGAGCGTACAGGAGGGAAGCTCTATAGTGTTCGTTGCTACTCCCACATGGTCTACGGTAGAGGATTCTCCCTCCGACGCGACCCGCACCTTTCGCTGCAGTTCACGAAACTTAGAGTTTCCCAGGGTGGCTAGGTTTTTCATTTGTACATGTTCTTTCGTTTACCCACTGTTTCGAAGTAGAAAGGGGACTTGGTTCTTCGTTTCATAACCATACCGTGGGGTTTCAAAATATACAATCCCCATTTAGCGAAGATGAAGAGAAAGTAACATGTCCGGCCGACCCAGTCAAATTTTATGTAACCAAGACGGTGACGAGAAAGTAATGGATCCTGCCAATGGGGCCTTTCTATCGTTCCAGCGAGCAGTACCCAGGAAACATGTTAATTTCCAGCGAGCGATAAAACAAGTTGGAAGAGAAAAGACATTCGGTGGCTTCTGATGCAGACTTTATGGTTATGAAGGACACAGCAGTTAACACAACCATAGGACGGGGTTCGGCTCGCAGGGGGGGGGGGGCGGGGGGGGGATGTTCCTCGGGCCGAAAAAATTGAAAAGGAAGTCTGATAGATGGACAACCTAAAAGGATGATACTAGATTCATTAACAGGAAATTTTTCCCTCTTCCCTGACAAGCTAGGCAACGATATTTATATTAGGATAAGCCTTTATTTGTCGTTATGGTGATGATAGAAGTGTGTCTTCATTAGAGTTTCAGTGACAATCCAGGATGATTCGTTGCTGCTTGGGGCAAATTTCTGCCTGCACGTAGGGCGGATATCATATTAATGAATGAAATCGCAGTTTTTCCTCGCATGGACGCTGATCCCACGGTTCAGAAAAAAAAAACAAGCAGACTTCAAAATAATGAAGGACATTGCAGTTCTTCATTGCATGGACGTCGGGCAATTCATCCATTGCCTGGGTTCCGTTCTCCCCGGGAGGCACCGGATGACTCCGAGTGACTGACCAACAGCATCTCTGAGGTAAAGAATAAGTGTAATTTAATTAGCTCCAGTGTCACATAACTCCTGCACTGCAGTGCCTACAAAATCTAGGCTTACTAAGAAAGTGTAACAATGCCGCTGTGCGCACCCTAAGGTGAATGCTTAATCATATGCCATGATTTTAATAAAAAGCCTACAAGACTGAACTAACAGTTAAAAGTGCAACGTAGGCCTGGGGTACTAGGCCTATTTCTCAGGTCCTCACTCAAACAAACTTTTTAAAGTGAATTTAATAGACAGTGCGAAGGACACTTTGTGTGACTTAGTGTTCAATATTTCTTCAATAATTGGTCCGGCGGGCAATGCCTAATATGCCGGCCCCACAATCGTAATAAGCGGAAAAATTGTCCGCCGGTGCCTTTAATCTACTCTACGCAAGCCATCGCAAAAATAGCAACCACACAAGAAACAGTGAGCTGCTTCTTTCCGACTACAGAATTAAACATGCCCCTCTAAGATTATTTGTAATGCTTCGAATTAAATAATTAGTACAAGTTATTAACTATAAGTAAATAAGGATTTCATCGGATAAAAGGTAAAAGGCTAATTTCTATTGGCTAGGTGACCTTCATATAAAAACTCATAGAGAATACTAGAAGTCAATTATTTTCAAAGAGTGCAATAAATAAATCAATTATTTTCTAAGCTAAGGTATTGTAGCCCAAAATGCAATAAGAGTGGGGAGTAAGCACCCACGCTTCATAAATTATAAAGTTTTACACCCTAAAGTATTACATTATAAGTATCTCATTGTAAATTAAATATCATACAAATTAAGATTTTATCACTAGCCTTTAAATAAAACAAACAGTTTATTCGTCCCCAATAATGCTCTCCCTGTTCCCTCTATTCATTTTCCTTTTTCCGCGAACCTTTCTCAATAGATAGAGGGGGGGTGCTATTCACAGCCTTATCAAGATAGGCCAGGTCCATTCAAGGACTCGGGGGGGGGGGGGTGCAATGACCTCTCCCTAGTGTGGTTGTTAAAGAAATAAATCGTTCAAACTAACGTTTTTAAGTTTTAATATCTAACTTACATTTCTGGAACGCATAGCACCTGTAAAATTTTATTTCTAACTGTCACTCATTCCTGAGAACAAAAGGTGAGGGGCTCACCCCTACCCATCACAGAGAGATAAAACCTAGGTAAATAATCCACTCTCTCCAATTTCTTAATAATTTATCAACCATAACTAGCATTCGACGAATAGGAGTTTATTCCCACAACCAAATGTATACGCATATAATCTATGCCTTAGGATTACTTAACTTAACATTATTTCTAGGTGCATACGTCACAGTTCAAGAACAATTAATCAGTAGATAAATACTATCCTAATATACGTTCACAAGTAATTTCCTTTCACTGTCCACCCATTTATTACGTTTAGTTCTTATGGTATGACTAAAGGAAACTCGTCTCCTCGTAGTGAGTAGAGAATAGCAGGGGAGAGAGGGGGGGAGGGGTGCGCAATGATCCTCACTATAGCAACATCTCCCAATCCCGGTCTCCTCTTCGCTCGCAACAAAATAAACTTCGCAGCTTTAATTTATGCTTTTAATGCTTCCACTATTTCTTGGCTAGGTGCTCAAAGGTTTATGGTCGATAATATATTCCAACCTATGCCTGATAAATTATTTAAAATAGCCGAAATAAGTTTAAGCAACTTGGAAAGATGTTTTTGTCAATCCCGAGGCCCTCAACGGCCTACCATTCTCTAACGCCTCCGTGCTCCTAAAACACAGTAAATTGTGTCAATAGCCCATAAATGATTCAAAAGAGAGAATTTTTTTTCACCCAGATAATAATAATTTAGATAACATTCTGTTGAAATCTTGTGAGACAAAAAAAATATAAATTCATATAATGCAAACGACACTTTCTCTAAGCTAAAGAATAAATTAAAAACTGACCTTACGAATCTGTGGATGCTAGAATACATGAGAGAGAGAAAGGAGACTCCACTTGTCCACAAGAACATTTTAA
>JAHWFO010054548.1:601054-628911 GCA_023313115.1 Rhysida immarginata
TTAAAATGTTCTTGTGGACAAGTGGAGTCTCCTTTCTCTCTCTCATGGACACTTTCTCTGTCAAAACATTAAACCTGGAGATTGAAAACTAATTAATTGCTATTTCAATGGGGTTCAAACTGTAATACATCCAGAATAACAATAGGCCTCTGACTCGGGCTGACTTGAGTTAGGTAAACAATCTTCAGTAGAACAAAAAAAGAATAAAATTGCTCATCTCTTTCATCCTGGACCGAGGTAGAATTACAAATCAGCCTTTCGTTTAATTCGCTCTAAGGCATTCGCTCAAGGGGAATAAGCAATTTTGTTGCTATTATCCCCAAAAATGGTTTCATTGCTGCATAATTTGAGTTATGTCTCATCTCAGTGAGAAAATTAAAATCCAAAATCAGTTCTTAATCATGAGACAACTGCAAAGCCCTTCCTTAGAAGAGAGCATATTTTAAATAGCAAGGCACCTCGAAATTATCAATCCCAAATAATTATACGATAACTGAAAATAAGATACACTCTGCGGAACTGGTAATCACTCAGTCAAAAATCTCTATTACATATAATACAATGAATTTTTCTACATTCTCCACCTTCACTAGTGCCTTTTGCCGTCCACTGATGGGCTTCATTAGCAGTGTTTCTCTGGCTAATACGGCAAATTTAATTTATAGATTCTACTGGCCCTCCGAACTGTAATGACAGCTGAGGAAAAATAGTCAAGAAAACCTCCGAAATTTGAAAAACACAAGTTCCAATAACCAATGCATATTTCCGCAGGGTAGATAACCGAAAAAAGTCATGACATCTATGTGAAAACAAAAGGTTAAATATGTAACACTCCACAAGCCGACACTCTAAACTCGAGAGTACATGAATCCCTCCATAATGCGAAGGAAGATGCCCATATTCATCCTTCCTGCCACCGGCATGGAGATGGGCAATGGCTCTGCGTTCCGAGGCTCTCACCTCCCTAATCGATTCCACAGCGCACTCGGGCTGAGACACTGCGTCTATTGGCTCTTCTCATACTGTGCTCTCCATTCGGACTGCCTCCATCGATCGCTGGTCTCGTGGTGACAGCAGTACCCATGATTGATCCGGCACTGTTCCTTTGCTACGCAGTGAATACGGCGGGATTACGGGCTGTGCTGGTGGTGGCATCTCCGTGTGAGCAGGCCGCTCTTGTGCCGGCTGTGCCTGCACTGGACCCTCACGTGCTGGCTCTGACTGTACAGGTGGACTCACGTCTCGCCTCTCTGTCGCATTCGCGGGTTTATGCACAATAAAATCCTCCTCGGTATACCAGTTAGTCCGATCGGCTGGGAGAGCCTCTGACTCGGCTGTTCAGCAGTAAGCGGCTTCATTCGCTTCTTTTTCTGGGGCAGTGCACCATGGTCATCCACCTTAGTCTATTGGCATGTACCACCTTACTCTTGCCATTTTCTGAGTTTTGAATGACAAAATTGACGGGACTCATCTGCCCAATTATTTTATACGGTCCGTCATAATTGACATGTAATTTATTCGCTAACCCCTTCTTAATTTGAGAAATGACCAAGTATACCAAGTCCCCAATGGTAAATGTATATGGCTTGTGCCTTTTGTCATGAGCCTGCTTACGCTCGACCAGCTGTTCTGCGCTGATCCTCTCCGCAACCTCAAATGCGTGTCTCAAACGAGCTTCAATATCAATACTATAATTGGTATCAATATCATAATGTGTCTTACGGGGTGCAATCAGAACATCAATGGGCGGGATCGGATATCTGCAGAAAAACAGCATGAACAGGCTCTCTTCAACGGACGAGTGGGGATGGAATTGTAGGTAAACACACATAGGGAATCCTTTGGTCCCAATCTCTTTAACTATGACCCACATAATGCTTGAGGGCGAAGATAAGCGTCTTATTCAGCTGCTCAATCACTCCGTTTCCAGATGGATGGAAAGCGGTGGTCAACAATTTCTTAATACCAAGACGTGAACAGACCTCTTTCTTAAAATGTGTACCTCAATCGCTTAAAATTTGGATAGAAATGGAGTAGCGGGTGAAGATGCTCTCCACCAATGCTTTAGCTATGGTGTCAGCCTTCTGATTGGCCATTGGCAGGGCCTCACCGAAACGGCTGAAGTAGCCAATAATTGTAAGGATATATACTTGTTACCAGAATTAGATAAAGGAAGCGGCCCGACCACATCAAGACTGATACGGTAAAAGGGATGTTTGGCTACGAGGAGGCTGGCAGCCATCACACTCTTTAAGGCTAATTTTGAATATCTAATCTCATACTCGGCCAATAAAAGGATCTGATCAATTTTTTCCGCATGTGCTTTGCCTTTAAATGTCCGCTAAACAGTGGATTATGAAGAATGTAAAGTACGTGCTTTATGAGAGTGTCCGGCACCATTAATTGCTCCCAAGTTTCTTTACTGTCCTGAGACTTTCTAGTGTGATATAAAATTTGGTCTTTATCTAAGAAAAAGGTTTCTAATTTATCTGGCTAATGCTTGGAGGGGGGGGGGGGTCGCCTGAGCCGCCTTTCAAATGCTCAATTAATTCTTTCCAAATAGGGTCTTTTTGCTGCTTGATTGCAATTTCCCTCTCGAGAGACAATGGGATCATACTCCGCCAAAGCTGACATGGGAATTCTAGATAATGCTTCCACATTTACATGCTTTATACCTGGTTTATGTATCAATTTAAACTGGTAAGACTGCGAGGTCAAGCTCTATCTGGCAACATGATTTGTTGCGTCGCACAGGGAAAACAACCATCGAATCGGCTGATGATCAGTAACCAGCGTGAAAGATCGTCCGTATAAATATACCCTAAACTGCTTTACAGCATAAATAACAGCAAGGCATTCGCGCTCAGTAACGCTATAATTCATTTCATTTTTATTAAGTAGCCTGGTACTATATGCGGTAGGATGCTCCTTACCATTAAATTTTTGGGATAAGATAGCTCCTAAAGCAAAAGAACTTGCATCAGTCGAAACCAGAAATTCTTTGTCAAAATCAGGGCTTTTTAAAACAGGGGCAGTGATCAATGCCTTCTCCACCTCCTCAGTCCACTCAAAACTGACATCTTTCTTTGTCAAGTTCGTAAGAGGCTTCGCTATCGCGCTGAAAGAATCAACATACCTTCTGTAGTAATTAGCAAGGCCTAAAAATGATTGTACCTTGCACACATTCTTTGGGCATGGAAAATTTTGTACTGCTTCAATCTTACTAGGATCAGGAGCTATTGAAACAACATATCCCAAAAAATTTACCTTATCATTTTAAAACGGAAACTTTCTGGGCTTTAATTTCAAATTAATATCTTGTAATCTCTCAAATAATTCCTTCAAACTGCTCAAATGGCTATCAAATGTCTCAGTGAATACGATCCATTGAGGTAAATGGAAATCTTATCTTTTAAACCTCTAATAATAAAATCTGCAGTTCTCTGCCACAGTGTTGGTGCATTGGTCAAACCCACAGAGTAAACAGAGCGATCATGCAGCATTAGTTGTGTTAGGCAGCTGCGTCGCCACTGAAAGCTCTCGCACGGCCATCTTCTGGTGGGAGTCAGGTCGCAAATTCCCTATATTTTCCATGTGTTTAGGCACATATTCGAGGGCAGGGAACGTCTTTTTTTCTACTTCAACTACTATGGAATGACTGAACAACATGCCGAACTACTGCGTGAGATACAGATACAATGTGAGAACTACAAACAGCAGCGGGATATCTTTTCACAGGTAAGGAATTGTAAGTCATTGTGCGTTATATGGGACAATCACGGGCCGTTTTCATATCCCAAATCGCCCCAAATCATATCCCCAGCCTTCCTTTGTGTCACCATCATTAAAAATGTTTCTTTTCTAAAAAAATATCAAAAAAATTCCAGTCATTGTTCAGCAGCATTATCAGTGTACTCCATATCTGCCGATCACGGGGATTACAAAAGTTTCGGGCATTGAAACTTTTATAGTTTTATTATCTTCAAGTATTTATATTCAGTAAATAAAAATTGATTTTAAATATTTTAAATAAACAAGTACATTTGGAACCAATGTGGCATGTGGTAGCATGTTACAATGCTCAAAAATTGATCAGAGAATTCTATTTTTAAAAAATGCTGGGTGGCTGGAGATATAACTTCGTGTTTCATATTCTTATTAAAAATGTCATGTCATATTTTTTTTTAATCAAATTAAACCTATCATTTTAGAATCCCTGAATGTCCAGATCTCAGAAAAAGGGGATACATGCTGTCAAGTGATGAACAGAACTGTCATTTTTAGCCACCTGTGAATGTAGATGTGCTTCTATTTTCCTACATGAAACTTTGATGAAGAATGCTTTCTCCAATAAAATATTTTCAAAAATCTGTTGTAATTGTTTACTTCTGATAATGTTAATTTTGGTAATGTTGCTTCAGTCTGTAATTTTAAAAAAAGTATTGCCTAATTTAGTGTTTGTATATTTGTAAGGTTTTTTTGTATTACATACAGTTTTTACAAATTAGTTTTATAAAATTTTACGTGAATTTCATACATTTCTAAATAGATTTAATACAATTTAAAAAAAATATAATATGCATTTTATTTCAGTGTAAACGGAGTTTAATTACCAAAATTAAGTAAGAAAATACACTTTTAATGAAATCTTGTTTTAGTAAATATGCAAAAAAATTTTTATATTATTTTCATTAAATTACAGAAAACAAAATTGTAACAAAAACAAATAACACAAATGTATAAAGAGTAACAGTTAACCACTATGTAATTAACCTAAAATATACACAGTAAATTTGTATGTTTCTTACATTGGAATAAATAAATAAATAAATAAATAAATAACACTAAAAACTTTTATGCTACCGTATTTCTGTACTGAGGGGTTTATTCACCGATAAATTCATTTAAAATCTTATTAAATTCATTTAAAAGAGTATTAAATCTATGATTTATTAACTCATGGTTTCTGGTTTGAATCCAGGTCACAGAATTATTCCTTCCATTTTTTTCAAATATTATTACCTGATGTTTGGAATATTAGCTCCAGTTCTTATTTATTATTTCTTATTTAATTCATTTAAAATTGAATTAAATCTATTTAGAAATTTATGAAATTCATGTAAAACTGTATGGAACAAATTTGTGAAAAAAACTGTAATCTACTGATTGGAGAGTGGTTTGGAGTGGTTAAAAAAGCTATTTTTAAAATTAAATTGAATTTGAGGAAATGTAAGCCATGTAGCAGTTGAATATTAATTTTTATTTCCTATGAAATTGATGAATGTTACCTTTGCATTGTTGCAGGGCTATAATGTGCACGTTTGGATTGCTTGCGAAGCTCAGTTGATACTATCAATCCGCTAATGCACTGGGGTTTTGTATATGGTTTATTATTCTTCTTTTAGAGAATTTCGAGCATTTTATTAAGGGCAAATACCTTATCCAGAATTTAAAATTCATATATTTATATGCAATATCAAAAAACACAATATTATTATTGTATGAAACTATAATAATGTTTTTTCGATGATCGATCAAGGCATTTCTAAAGTAAAGAAATTTGAATACTTATATGCCTAACGTCCTACATATAGGACAGCATTATTCCAATCGCTATAAACTCAATTAAACTTATAGCACAGAAGAAAAATGACCTTTGTATATATTAAAGAACATTCTATATCTGAAACGACCTGTTTTTATAATTTTTGAGTAGTTATTTTTTTCGGAATCTTACATTATTTGAGATGCGGAGCACATGCTGAAAAAACGCAACTTTCAGAAAAATTTATAAAATATATTTACTTTAAGGAAAGGCTTGAAAAAAAATCTCAGAATGATTTTTATACATTCAAGTAACTGGAAAAGCTACTGACATTTATTGAGATTAATTAGAAGTTAAGAAAAAAATCAAATTACAAGCAAACTACATGTAGGACATCAGGCATATCTAGGTTAAACTCTACTTCCTCCTCTTCAGCTCCAAATAGTTCTCCCAAAATCTTCCCCTTTTGAACTGTTAACGTTTCACCAGAATAATTCATCCAACGTACTGGTATAATATTAAATTTTGTAACTTTAGCCAATACCTTAGCACCAATAAGACCTGCGTCAATTTCTCTAGGTTCTAAAACACCATTTCTGTTTGTAAATGATTTTCCTTTAATTTTTGCTTCAAATAATACTTCTGAATAGGGAGGAATAGTAACGTTTCTTTTGCAACTCACAGGAACCACTTCTATTTGTTCTTCAATAGCTGTTATGCTGCATGCGCCCTTCCCGTCTCGTCTCCTTTGCCATGTGCCTTAAAACGGAATTATATGAACCTCATCGTGCAAAACAGCACGGTAAAAATCAATAATGAACCCTTATTTGTGAAGCATATCCCTTCCTAAAATAGCATGATAAGTAACATCGCTTCTCTGATGCCAAACATAAGTAAAATTATAATTTTGTGTGCCAAAATTAATATCAAGTGAGCAAGAACCTTCAGACTTAAAATTATACCCCGTAACTCCCACTAATTGTATTTCAGGTCTCTTAACACCTTTTACAGTATAACCATCTAATAAAGGTACTTTTGATCTGCTGTCAAAAAGAAATTTGATAGGAAATGGCCCAGCTTTCCCGGTCACAATTAGTTCTTTAGGTTCCAAATCCTTACTCATAAATGCTTGAGCTGCATGTATATTCACTGACCTCCCCTCACTTGTTCGTGGGGGAGGCGTTTTCAACGTTTTTTGACTATTTGTCTGCTGCTGGTTTGCAGTGGACTCATTCTGCTGATTTCCTGAGGCTCTAGCCCGTTCTCCTTGAGTCCTCATCTTGGTATGACAAAAACGTTGAGTATGACCTTCCTGATGGCAGAAAAAACAAACCATTCTCTTAGGCCTTCAATTTTTACACATATTTAAAGTATGCCCGGGGCGATTACAACCAAAACAGATAACTTCTTCTCTTACTCTGCACGCTGTATTTCCTACACTGGCAGCTGTTGAATTTTGCGGCTGGAAACTATTGCCTTGGGGTCTGTGCTCACACCTGTCTCGCTCTCTCGGGGGTGCTCGGGTGTCTGCTCGGCCAGGCTGCTGCTTACGCACAATATTATTTATCTCTTCCATTCTTAATTTTAGCATTTCGTCTGCTCTCTGACTAATGATTGCATTGATATCCAATTCGCTTCTATTCTCTGCCAATTCTGCGCTATCCTTCCTTAATGAATTTAGCCCATGCTGCCGTGTCCCAAATCTTAACACAGTTTCCTCCTCTTCTTCCGCATAAGTAATTGCTTTTTTCAAATTTTCAGCAGCCTCTTGCAGTCCCAAAATGCGGTCCCTGTCAATTGCTGTCGACTGGTGGATAGGATGTCTAACGCGAGTGCTTTGTACACTATAGTACATCTTATGTAACTGTTAGACTCACAGCAGTTGACTGGTCTCCTAAACAATACTGATTTCTATAAACTTGGCTGTAGCCCTTACAAAAATTTATCTTTAATCTTTTATTCCAAAATTTGCTTTGTGAAAGCTCACTTAACTTCCGCATCCTGGCCCACCTCTTTCACCTGGATCATGGTTTTTCTACTCAGCACCTGGAGACATGTAGCAAAATCTCTCACACTCTCCCCTTTGTCTTGCTTGCATCCCGCAAATAATCGCTCGCTTTTACCCCTTGGGTCTTTGCAAATCGCTCTATCATGCGCTTTCTAAATTCCGCGTAATTTGTCACACCTGCCATAGCTTGATCATGTCTACAATAAAATTGAGCGCTTCCAACCAATTTAATTTTTGCTAAATTTAACTTATGCTCAGGTTCCCAACTACAGAGAATGCCAATTTCATCGAACTTTTGAAAAAATAACCCAGGATTCGTAGATCCATCATAATGACCAACCTCATTGGCAACCCAAAGGATGCTTGAGCCATCTTCTTTCTCGTTAAGATGAAGAGAACAACTTTTCGCCACTTAAACAACGTGCTTAGGTCTTAAAAAATGAAAAGGGATAAAAAATTCAAATTTCCCTTCAGCTAAGGCCAAATTTCACAAAAGTTTGAATACAAAAGATCCTGTCGACTGGGCCAAAAATGTAAGGTTCATTGCTCTAGTATCCTGTTCGGGATATGGTAAGATACAGACGTACTGCACCACCACTTAATAAGCGGAAATTTTGAAGGATAAGTCAATTAGGTGATTGATCATAATATGAACCCCACATAGAGTTTTGTCCGCAACAAATTCGGCTAAGGAGGCGAGAATAGATAGACAGACTCTAGCTTTTTAGGTTAAAATAGAAAAATGAATTTATTCATGGGATGAAGTAAAAAACGCAATAATGTTTGAGCAACCTGTGACGATTCTACAACGGTCTAGTAACGAATCTATAATTTCAAAGAGTTTAAACATGTTAAAGTGTACCCAGGGAAATAGTAACAATGGCAAACGCTTGTATGACCAGGAAATCAAAAATTTATGACTCCTGCTTCGGGTGGGGCAGGGCATCACTTTTGAGTTGGTCATCTACTTCTTAGGAAGATTTTCTGGTCATTTCGGCAGGACATCTTGGGTGAGAGGGGCAAAATTAACTGTGAATTTAAGGGTCGATTGGCATTGTTAACACGGGTGCGCCGCAATAAAACTAACGTTAAAGAAACCTTGATTTCGAACAAAAGTAAAACGGAACTTTTTGCGCCATAACAAAAAAAGGTAAGAATTAAACTAAAGGAATTTAGATGTTCCCTGTACGCAGGTAGCCCGTGAACGGACATTGGAAGCAATGATTTCTGCAGCCAGCTGGAAAACAAAGACCCAGCAAATCTCTTACGTTCGGTACTAGCCTACGTGGAGGGCAAGAATTAGAAGAAGGCCGCCAGGGCTCTTGACAGTGCAAAGGCCAAGAGAACTGTCCCTGATCAAGAAACTCAAAGTTGTTCTCGTCAGATCCGGGACGGAATCCACAGACCAACCAAAGTTCAATCGATGAAGTCAGAAACGAGAAATCCGAGTCTGGTCAAGCTGAATGTCCACCCTCACATCTGGGTTCTTTGCCCAAGGCACCAATAAGGCCGCGCAACCACCTGCAAGAAATCTAGAAAGTTCTAGAGATGGATGCCAAAGGGCAATAAGCTTGTCATCTAAGGTCCGAAATTGTCGTGGGAGGGATGGAGCTTTCTATTCTTGGAGCATCCATCCTGCCTCACCCCATCGACTGACCCTTTTTCAATAGTGGCTGTGCAAAGTCAAAGTCACCGATCTGCCAAGGAGGGGGGGGGGAGGAGCAAATGCTCGAGTAACACATGCTGGATTGCTCAAGAGAGAGGAAACGAGGATTAGTCATGGCTCCAAAATCAGAGCAATAAACAAACTCAGCAATCAACTCCCATCTCTCAAAGGAAGATATTTATTTTACAATTCCAAAACTTCAGAACAAGAAAACTAAATATCCCGCTTTAGAATTCGAGAATAAATAACAAAAATGCTTTCTTCTCCAGCTTTTTTCGCTGTTCAAAAATAACAGAGACAATAAATAAAGATCAGTCTCTCAACAAAGATTCAAAGCATAAACCAACTCATAATTCAGAAAAAATCATATAATTATAAAAACGTGTAAACTCTGGTCCTTTACAAACCGATCAACTTCGCTTAGCTCAACTCCTGCCAAGCAAGTGAAAACTCTTTTTGAATAAACTGTACAAGGTATTGCAGAAAAAGTTGACATTTTGAAATATAACTTTTTAACAGAATAATATTTCTGAAGACCATAAGCGAGTACAAAGCATGCATAATATACGTTGTGTCATAGAAATAAAGGATCGTTGTTGAACTAATATAAGTTTTAACGATACAGCATGTTTTTAATTCTCTAAGTGGAATGCACATTTTGTAACCCTGATGTTGTAGGCATGCGCAAGTGAAGTTGTGATATAAATAAAAGTAATTGAATGACAATATTTTAATGAAACTTTTCCACAAAAATGGATCTAGTGTTCTGGAATGGCCCATGATCTCGTGCCTTTGAACTTATTTTCTGTGGGTCTATTTAAAAAAAGGAAAGTGTAAAAACACCATCCACAGCATCGGGCATATCCGTGAGGGTGAAGAAAGACTTTACTCCTGGCTTCGCAAAAGAGCTTTTGTCCTTCGCTCTCACAGATGTCAGAATTCTCTGCGGGCTGTTTACCAGCTGAATAGCTCATGTTGTAATCAATTTTCGTGCACGTTAAGATGTCTTTGTTTCCGTTGAAGAATTCCATGTATTTAGTCTGTTTGATGTATTAAAAAAATACCTTTAATACATACGCACTGCAACTAACGCAATTATTACCCTATATTAAAGGCTTACTATATATGGTAAGGCTAAAAAAAAATCTATTTGAGCTCATTGTATTTGTTCAATAAATTTTTCGTTAATTTTCTACAAACGAAATTTTATTGTATAAGAAAATCAATATTCTAAAGAGTCTTGATTAAAGCAGCAAATGTACTAAATGAGTTTTAATGTTAAGTTTCTGACAGATTAATTTAATCTTCAATAAAGAACGACGATCGATCATTTCATTGCGAATGTGTGTCGGTAAGTTTAATATTGGGATTCATTGTTTTTGTATCCAAAGATAACCAAATGAGAATGAGCACGCTATCATTTTCAAAATGAACCTAAAAAGTTTATATCTCCATAACAATTAGTCAAATTTTGAATTTTTTTTCAAATTTATACTTATTATAGAGTCTACTACAAGGGTGTCTCATATACAGCGTGTCTCACCTAAACTGAACCAATAGCCAACTTCTATAAAACAAATCTGGCAAAGTGCTTTCAATGGAATAATTATTGTAGTTTTACGTGAGGAGTTTTTATGTATCCAGTAGCATGTGCTTGTTTGTTGTTGTTCCCGATCATCCGGGAATCCACAGGTTTTAGTAAGCTTAGCTGTGCGAAGGATGCTCATTGTATTGATACTAAGTTGTTACGACAAACAATAGCTGTGTGGCCGTAAAGGATGGAACAGCACGCTGTTAGGCGGGAGGGGGATGCCTGGTTTCAAATGATCATTCAGTGTATTAGTGTAAAAAAGGGACAGTGACAAGCTGCCACAAGAGCGGCCTGAACCTTTACCAGATATATCGGCGTAAGAAAAAAAATTTTTTTATGGAGGAAAAATAGATATTCGTCTAATTAAATGCTTGAGTAACTTGCTTAGTGGAATCGTGCGTTCGGTTAGCATAGGAATAGCATCGGGAAATAGGCGCTTTTCGAATATATTTCATTATTAAATTTATTTTTCGTTCTTCATTTTAATTTCAATAAATAAAAAAGTTAATCTTAAGTCTGTAAATGAATTTGTTTCAATGAAAATAAAAACATTTAAGACATGCTTGCTTATCTATTAAAACTTTCAAATGACCCGTTTCTTAGATATTATTAAAATAAAAAGTTAATTTTTGATTTAACATATCTTTTATGAAAGCGTATTCAGAATTTCTGCCTGTTTCATGTTTACTCGTGATGTTTGTTTAATTGTATAACTAAAAAAAATTGTCAATTTCTTATGTTCATTACATTAAATGAAAAATGAAGAGTTATCTTTTAACCCCTCACATTATTAAAGAAACTGTGATCAGGATTGTTATCGTTGTACCATGAAAATAAAAGCATTTTAAACTTATATTTTGATTATTTTCAAAATTGAAATAAAGCCACTTTCTTCGATTACTTAAACAAAGTTCTTAATGAAAATTAAAAACTTTAACGTTTACCTGGCGGATTAATAAAATCTGCAAAACACTTTTCATTAGTCTGATGCAGAAATAATTGAGCTTATTTTTTTATTTTTTTTACTTTTATCTTGTATGCTGGTTTAATAACTCCTTAATCAACTAGATTTTTTAAATATTTATTTCAAGTTCCTATTAACAATCGCTATTATTTGTATAAACCCGCAGAATTGTCTTAAAAAATTCTTTAAATATAAGATTTCAGTGATGGAATTTAATCTCTTTTGTGGCCAGATAGGAAATTATTGCTAGAATGGACAAAGTGAGCAGTTTGATAGGGATAGGGGCAGAGGAAATTAACAAAAATGAAACCAGGCATAGAATAAAATTTTTATTTGTCACTTACTAATAGTTGTTCAGTAGATTCAAGACGTGGGTGCTTAAACCAATTCAATACAAATTAAAACAATTCATAATTTGATATTTTTGGTGATTTTAAATAAATAAGGACATGTTGATTCTAAAAAAAAGGACATGTTTGCGGAGCAATTGGATGCAATAGCAATAGGCAAAATTATAATGGAAGTTTTTTTAGATTTCCGAAAGATGAAGACAGGTAAGTTTAGATTATCATATTCTTACGAGAAGAGTCATCACGAAAAATAGTGAAATTCTGATCTAACTACATCATTGTTACCAAATTTTGTACAACATTGTGTATATTCTAATGGCTTTTGTCACTTATTTTGCTTATCACTTTTTCAATAAAAACAAATTAAAGTAAGTCAAATTAATTCTGTTGTTGAAATTAGATTAGTTTGAAGTGAAATTACTGTATTGCGGAAAATATATTAATACATTTGCAAAGTCTAAATGATTTAGATGTATGCTGTAAACTTAACAGCCAGTCAGCTGATTGCCAAGCAAGTTACTCAAGTGCATTTAATTAGTCGAATATCTATTTTTCCTCCGTAAAAAAAAAAAAAAAAAAAAAAAAAAATCTTGACGCCGATAGATTACATGTCATTCATTTTAAGCTTCCATGTGATCTTGGCGGTTTCCGTTAATTACAGACCGAGAAATAATTAAAAATCTAGAAAAAGTCGTAGCATGCTCCATAGAACAGCCGACAGATTCCCCCATCCGTTATGAGCGCTGCTTCAAGATCACTACCATCGAAATGCTGAGCTGTCCATTCTATGTTATTCTATGGTGGTACTATGATGCCTGATTTGTTTCACATGGTTTGGTCTTTGTGGTTTTCATGAAATCCAACATTATCACGTTATCCTGGGCAATTTCAACTTTTTTATACTGTAGCAGCAATTGACTTTATCCCGGATAACGAACTGAGCATGCATGCAACGATTCGCCATTTGTTGGCGATCAGCATTGTTACGCCAGGAGGAAAACCATTCTATGAAGGGTGTGCTTATAGAACCAAACACAGTACAATTCTGCAACTTTTCTTATTTCAGTTAACTTCTGTTTTGTATGTAGATGAGGTAGGAAGTCTGAAGGCTTAAAATGGGTAGAGCAAACGAAATTGCTCTGTACTGGAATAAAAAGTTAAAATTTAACACAGGGTGGCAGGACACTGAAAAAATCTGACATTTCGAATAGAGGCTATCCTTTGTCAAAGGAAAGAGTGAAAGTGATATTATTAGAGGCATTAGATGAAGTCTTATATGCATATCAAGTACGGGGGGGGGGGGGGGGCAGGAAGTATCAGGTCGTTGCATATCAAATGTCGGATTTCGAGGTGGGTTCCGCGCTTCAGCACGGTTTCCACGTTTAGTACCCATAACAAAGTAGTACATTCCCAGAGATAAATCTATCAGCGACCAGCTGCCTGAAATTTGCATGTCTGCGATGATATTTAATAGCGTTTGAATCCAAGCGAAGATAGTCATGACATCATACGAATTACGTGTGATAATGCATTACGAGTTCAGTTTGAATCACACTGCATCCAACGCCTCTCGAAAACATCAATAAGGTATTCGGTGTATGCACCATAAATGAACAAACTGTCCAACGTTGGTTCCCAAAATTCCAGGCGGAAGTGACAGACCTGGTAAATGAGCCACGTGGCAGACCGCCTAACGTGTTGGATGACGCTGATCTGAAGCAATCTGTGGAAGAGGACCCGTTAAAAACTGTTCGGAACCTGTATCAGCGTCGACTGTCAGTAGCCACCTTAGAACCATCGGCAAGATAAAAAAGCAGGACAAATGGGTCCCACATGAACGGAAAACCAAAAAGAGCATCGGCTGGAGGTGTGTACGGAATTGCTTTTGCGCCATGAAGAAGCGACAGGATTCTTGATCGAATTGTCACCTTCCTATACAACAATAGGAAACGGCCAGCACAGTGGCTGGATGCTGATGAGCACCCGCGACAGTTCCCTAAACCCCCCGTTGCACCCCAGGAAGCTCATAGTTACAGTTTGGTAGAACGACCGTGGTGTAGTGCATTACAGCTTCCTGCAGCAGGGGGAGACGATCACCGCTGCGACCTACTATCGTGAACTGCATCGTATGCACACAAAACTGTGTCAGCAACAACCTGCACTTGTGCATCGCAAAGGCGTCCTTCTGCTGCATGACAATGCGCGTCCGTACGTTGCACGAACGACCGTGCAGGCACTACAGGCTCTGGGCTAGGAGGTGCTTCCACACCCCCCGTACTCTCCAGACCTCTCCCCTACCGACTACCATCTTTTCCAGAGCCTGGACAATTTTCTCTGGACGAAAACATTCCTAACCCAAGCAGACGTCGAAAACGCATTCCGGGAGTTTATTGAGTCCCGTGACCATGGATTTTATCGGAGAGGGCTCGAGAAGCTGCCAAATCGTTGGCAACAATGTTCGGATTGCAATGGGGGTTATTTCGAATAGCACGTGTGAAGGTGTCCTTTCTAGAGGGCCATTAAAGAACGACCTCTGCAATCCGACATTTGATATGCAACGATCTGATATTAACCATTGTGAAGCCTGGAAATAAAATAGGATACGTGCTAGGATAGGACAAGAACTAGGCCAATGGGAGGAGATGTGAAAAAGGTGTAGTACTGAGAACATAATGAAACGAGAAATGTGCTGGGATAGGACAAGAACGAGTACCAATGGAAGATGATAACAGGGTAGTGAACAGAGTGCAATATGAAACACACAAGAATAAAACTAACAGAAATTGTAAACGAGAAGAATGATAAGAAATACAGTCGAAACCGCTGTAAGAGGACCGTCGGGAAATCGAAAATTTACTCTTATAAACGGAGTTTACAATATACAAGACAGTTACTCGGAGAAATGAAAAATGGCTATCATCAGCGGAGTGCTCCTATAAGGGTTTCTTCAGGGTCTTGCGACCCTGTGTTCATTTTGAGTTTTTATTTTATTCCAGAGTTCTTGTGTCTCTTCCTTCTTTTCTTCTACATCTGTCATTTCTACTGGAATAAAATTTTTTCATATAATTTTTATAACTCTCCATATTTTGGTAAATGATGAAATGAGGCATTTGGATTTTTCCCTTTCCAATTCAAACATAACGAAACCGAACAATTAATTGGCATGTTGTATCCATTTTCATAGAAACCTCATTGCAGCACTGCTTTGTTTTCCTCATGGCGTATTTCTCATCTCTGCCATCAGTTCGCGCTCAAGTATCGCGGTTAAGGTCAGTTAAGAGCCGTTTTTCTATGAGGATGATGCCTCAAACCACAAAATCTGAACTGTTATCGCCTAGTTTGAAGGCGTGAACGTCGAATATTGGATTGACCAACAGAAATCCTCTACCTCAACCTAGTCGAACATCTCTGGGACAAATAACAAAGGCGAGTAAAAGCATGTGGGAGCTATCTAGAAAAACGTAGCATATTGGCCGCGGCTTTGAAGGAGTGGGCGAATATACTATTACTTTTTATCAGACGTTGCTGGGCAGTATGCCAGTACTAAATGCAAATAAAGAACGAGTAATGCTGCTTGAGTCGATTTATACCAGCTAAAATAATCAAATTGTAATTGGCCAGTTAAGGCATAATTATTATCTTTAGATATAAAATTTAATATTTTTTCCTTTTAAATATGTTGATTCATATAAATTAAAACTTTTAGAGATATCGCAAAGCGGATTATCCAGTAAACAAAGTGAAATTTTGCAACAGATCAATCTAATTGTGTTGACGATAATGTTTGCGTGCCTAGTTATTATTCTCCTACACAGTAGTTATATACTTTATTTTAATGAGTACTCCATATTCGAATCTTATACATTTGTATAAATTAGTTATATACTTTTTAAGGCAGTTTTTCTCTGGTTGCATGCCTTTATTGGCAAAGAGGGCATATTAAAAAAAATCACCAATTTACAATGATTGAACGTAAACTAGTAAAACGCAAAACTCTTTATATGTTTGTTATTTTAAAATGAGTTTTTCAAGGATGTTTTCATTTCTTCCGAAAGATAATTTTTATGAAGCATTTCTAAAAATATCATTCCGAATGATTTTCCAATAGCCTCATTGAATTTCATTTCTTCAGAAAGGAAAACATTTTGATATTCAGGATGTCTTTTCTGTATTGCAAAATAATACAGTGCTGAAAGCATATTTTGCATATAAATAGTGAAAATGTAAAGCAGTAAGTAAGCTATAGAGAATATGTGATTAACAATTAGAGTCTATGATTTGTCAAATGCAGTAAAGTCATAAATAAAGAAGTTATGTGCAATATTACAAATTTAATACGAGAATAATAAGGTTAAAACTCCAAAAAATTTTCAATAATGCAATAGAAAATAAAAAATGAACGAAGCAGGGAAGAATAGAGCTATAGATACAGACAAATAAAAAAGAAAACTCACACTTCTTATTCTACAATGTTTGGAAATCTTCAAAAGATAGATAAAACATCTTTATTTTTTCTCAGGAAAAGTAGTTTTGTGATTTTCCATATTTACTATTTACGAGGGTGAATCAAAAAGTAAGTTTACACTCTAAAACAGTAAAAACAGATGTACGTTAAGATCCCATGCACACATTCTGAGGAAACGTGTACCGTTTATTTCACTTACTTACTTACTTACTTTTCAAACCCGCTTATCCGTTAGGGTCGCGGGGGCAGCAGCCCTATGGAGGATCTCCAGCGATCGCGATCTTCCGCCATCAGGCGCATGTCCTCCCTGGTAATATCCAAGCGACTCGAACCCAGATTCTCCATGTAGTCTAGCCACCTGGTTCTAGGCCGACCCCTTGGTCTCTTACCCACCGGCTTGGAAAATAACAACTGCCTAGGAAGACTACTGTTTATTTCACTTTTCTACATAATCACCCAACAGCTGTAAAACCTTGTCTGAATGTGAAATTAACTTTTCCATGCCGCTGCGGTAAAAATCCGCTCCAGAGTTTCTCAAACATGTCAGCACACTCCCATAAGAAACGCTAAGCGTTCTGGCGATTTCTTTAATTCTGACTCGTCGGTTGTCCAGAATCATCTCATTAACGCGGGCAATGTGCTCGGGAATGTTGTACATGGATGGTCTTCCTGCGCGGTATTCGTCCGTGAAATCTGAGCGCACATTTTCAAACTGCCGGCACCACTTCACAATTGCAGGACGAGAAATCACATTATCCGCGTAGACACTGCAAGTTTCCTCATGGACTTCAGTGCAATTTAAGACTTTCGCCCACAAAAAACGGATTGTTCCGCGAATCTCCATGACAACAATACTCTTGCGTGCGCAGTAAACGCGTGAACACTATAGCTCTAGATTAGGAACATTAAAGATCTAGAGCTTTAGTGAACACTTGGCATCATGCCACGTTGCAATTATAGACATACAGGCAACATCCTTAAAAACGGCGAATGATGTCGGCGTTCTTCGACCACAGATGGTGCTGAATGTAACTTACTTTTTGATTCATCCTCGTTAAAACAGCTAGGGAAAATGTGCTAAATTTAGGTGAGCTTTTACAAGATCACCCAATGGAATTACAATTAAATATTAATCCTAACAATAATAACACTGTACAACAAATTTGAACTTTTTATCTGTCCTTTAGATGAAACTATGTGATTCTGTATAAACAAAACGTGCTTGATTCATATATCAAAACCAAAATGGTCCTTCAGGTACCGTTTTTGTAGGAGACCCACTTCTCAGAGAAATGTAGCAGTGGCTTGATTATAGAAAACACAAACACTAAAATGATTTTTTGGCCGTTTCCTCTTGTAGGCATCGGTTGGTGTGTCCCTGATACCAGACCAACAATATTTTGCTAGCATACTTCCATTCCATCGTTAAGCTCTGCCTGTGTGATTTCATGATGCGAACATGACATACATGTAGACTGTTGAAAGTCAGGATCTTGATGATTTGGGTCATCGGAGGCGTCTTCCCCTGAAACAGCATATTTATCTGGAGCTGTAAGTATAGGAAGATCTTCAGAATGAGGAACTGGTCGCATAGCGCTTTTATTATGTGCTACAATATAGATACGTAAAAATCTAAAATGTGGATTTTTTGGAAAATGGTGCGTGGTAAACAAAAATTAATTACAGATTCGTTATTTTCCGCCAAAAATATATAAGAAACACATATTTTCATCTAAAGGACATTTTTCATGTTGTACAATATTGTAATTATGAATGTCCCGTAACCATCATTTAGGGGAAATAAGATAGAGAGCGCATTCGCCGATGCAGTGAGCGATTTTGGATGCACATGAGGCGAAATAGCCAAGTGCGATTTGGGTACGAATGAGAGCAAATAGCGCTGAAACCGTGTTGTTTAGTATTTTCAGAAATATAACTCTCCAAAAGGAGATAGTGAGAGCTTTGCGCGCTCTGTCTTATTCCTCCTCTATGGTAGCCACTAGAATTTAGGGTGGAATTTCTTTGAGAACGGATTGATGGCATTAATTTGCTAGCACATCAAAGCATTACTATTTTGAGTGGAAATTACTGCTTGCCAAAACACAAGCTTCCAGAAGATTTCATTTCCAAGTTATGAGCAGCAAAATTCTGCTTTAAATTTTCTGCGGCATATTATTTTGCCCACTTTGCAATGGCATAGTAATAAAAATGAAAACTTTCAAATTTTGATACTGTAACCACTGTGTAAAGAATAAAAAGTTGTCCAAAATTGCAAGTTTCAACGATAGTAGCTGCTGTAGCTCCAATACAGCAGCATTTGAAACGTGGCAGTATATTTGTGCGCACAGTCGCATTCCGAAGGGGGGCTTTTTTCATGAGACCCTGGCACCCTTACTATACTACTATGAGAGTGAAATTTGCACAATGTCAGTAGATGCATCCGACATTAACTATACAAAATTTCAACAAAATTGTAGATGGTGACTTTTATCATTTTTTTCAAATTTGGGACACTTGACATGGAATGACCCAGGGTCTTTATGGAATGACCACAATCTTTATTTCTTGAAATATAAATTGTATAAGAATAATCTACATACCGTTAGAGAGAGGAGGTTCTAAAGTTTACAAATAGAAATTCATAAATGGAAATTGGAGATAATGCTCTAATTTAAGGTAATGATATCAGAAAAAATGGAAAGAAAAAATCCACGGCTGGATTTGAACCCCAGGAACCTCGGGTATCACACTCGTTGCCTCTATCAATTGGGACATCGTGAATACCGTACAGAAAAACTGTCACCAGGTGGTCTTAAAGACTACAAGGCAGTCAAGATGGAGGCTTAATGATAGGGCGGGCACCCAGCTCGCAGATCGGAATTCCTCCTTTCTAATCCTTTCCAATGATGGCCCAATTGGTAGAGACATTTACCAAATTCTTTGTATTTTGTATTTCTTTAGGTATTACTGCACTTCATTATACAATTATAGCCATAATGAAAGAAAATTAAGAAATCCTTTTTATTTATAATGGATCCAGTATTTAAATTCATGCCTAGCACATAATCCCTACCTCGAAATCCTGAAATTCTCCCGTGAAATTGTTTATTAAGATGTTGTTGGAAGCAAGAGTTACTAACGAACAAATAAAAAATTAAATAACGTGACAGAAAATTTGCCTTACCTTGAAAACTGGATACACGCAAGAAGTAGTGCGATTTTTCTCAGAATTCTCCGCTGCATGGATATGTTGAAATTGGTAAGAGAGTAAGAATTCCATTAGCGAAAGGAAAACGACCAGAGAGCAGAATAGCATCCACACGTCGATGGCTTTGATGTAGCTCACTGGGGGTAGATTCTTCTGGCAATTAGCGAACTGGGTCGACAACGTGAGCAAGGAAGTCAGGCCAAGAGCGACACGAGGAGCAGAGTTTTGAACGTTCATCCAGAAGGAAAGCCATGATACCACAACGATGAAGATACTTGGCAAGTAGAGCAACATCAGGTCATTGTAAACGATGCGGATTAAGTGAAAAGTCATGCACATACAATGATTTTTGGGCAATCCTATGCTAACTATATTTTAAAATAACAATCAATTAAAAAAGAAGAATTAGCACATATTTTTCTAGTCTATTCGCAAAACTTTATTTTTACCGCTATATTAGAATTGGTATTTACTCCTTTTCTCAGATCATGCAAGATTTGAACATTTGTGATTGTGTTGATATCTTTCATGCGGAGATTTTAAAATTTGTTTTAATATCATTAATGGAAAGATTGATAATCCTTTTTGTTTGGCTAACTTAAACTTTAATTGTGATACACGGTTTAGAAATCGAGAATTGTTTTATATTCCTTGCTTTAATTTTAATTTATTATTCAAAATTTTATCTTGTTTTAATCAACTGCATAATGCTAAGAGTAATTTGGATTGTTTTTTATAATATTATCTTTTATATAATTATATAATTTTATCAATAACTTCATTAATATATACTTATTGTGTTTTTTTTGTTATTTTTTATTTGTCTTTTTGTCTTTGTTCTCGGTGCCTTGGTGGGGATTCCTGTTTGGCACCGAGCTACCTTTATCCTTATCTTTGGTAGCAATAAATCAATCAATCAATCAAAAAATCAATCAATCAAATCTCTAAGACATAAATAAAATAAATTATTTAATACTATGAGTTTATGTTTTCAATACGGGGAGTCTTCGCATTCGCGACACAACTGGTTACCGGAAAGTGTATCATTTCCTATAACAATTCACGTGTTTATAAGATATTTTACTTGAATATACAGTACATCTGACCAAGCAAAGAGAAGCACATGTAAAGTAATAAAAATACATGTGGTTATACAGAAAAAATTATATTCAAGAAGCATGTAATTTTTATTAGAAAAAACTCTTTAGAGAACTTTGAATTTATGTAAGGTAGATGTACCAATAAATTGAGAGTTTCAAAAATTACAGTGAAACGATATTGTGTACCTAAATCAAATGGCATTTTGAAACTTTTCTAGTTATACCATTAAATTATAAATACAGGGTGAATACAAAAGTCTGAACCCCCCTTTTATTTTTTGATCCGAAGCAGATATGTCAATTTTGATGAATCCAATGAATAGGAAGTTGTGAGTGGCTTATCCCATGGTGCACTTTTCATCATCCCAAATATGCAAATTAGGACACATTCAAAATTTATCTCAAAAACCGTAAGGGATAGAGAAAAAAACCCAATTTTAAACTTGTTCAGCATAAAAAGACAAACAAAACAAACAAAATCATCCAAATCGGACCAACCAATCACCCACAATCACGTGGTGAACTGATTGTAGCTTACAAACAGTCACACTGCACAAACAAGTTACTTCAAACAGTTTAAAAAAAATGAGTGTGCTTAAGACCACACGACCGAAGTGAAAACTTTTATGGCGACTGTAATCGATTTTAAGTAAAGTATAGGTGAATGATATATATATTATTATGGGTGTTATTACTTGAACGAATCAGGAACAAGCCATAAATTAATAATATATAGTATAAAACCATTTATTTTCATTCTTTTTCCATTAGATCTTTACTTATGCAGGGTGCTTTTGAAAAGGATGTCGTGAGATATCTAGCGATTCCTGCTCCTTAAAATAAACACAAGTTTCCTCCTACGTTTTGTCGAAATTGCATTTCGTGAATGAGTAAACAGCTCGTGAAGTTTGGTTAAACTCCGCCCATAACGTAAACAAAAGCGAATGAATGACGTTAGTAAAACATACAGTTCGTTGAACACTCGCTAGTATGAATGTGCGTCTTACCGCAAATAACAATCCAGCCAACAAGAAATGTAGAATGGTTTAAGGAGACTATAATACTGTATCTCTCGATCATTTATCCACTTGCACGTCTTCCCTAATTTGTTGACAAGTTCATTTCTGAGGTCTAGTAAATACGAATCTTTCAGTGAGAAGATACGGCTGTGAGAATGGTCGAGTTCAGTGGACAGGTATTTCGCAGAAACCTATTAATGGAACACGTGGTAGTGTTTAGTTTTCTTTCAAGTGCTTTTATTTACGTTATGGGCAGAGTTTAACCAAATTTCATGAGCTGCGTACTAATTTAAGGAAAGCAATTTCGACAGAAAGAAAGAGGAAACTTGTGTTTATTTTAAGGTGCAAAAACATCGCTAGATATCTCACTACATCCTTTTCAAAAGCATCCAGTAGATCACTTCTAGATTACATAAAATAAATTTGCATTAAAAAGCCCAATGATACTGTAATGAAACCATTAAACACTCGAATATCATTAATTACTCGTTATATTCATTCATGACATGTTGTTACGATTGTTTGATACATTACATGCCATATCTTAGCATTAAAAGTTACAACAGTAAACAGGGTGCCATATGGTACCAATAGGGCACGTGCTACTAAACTGATTCCCAATATCATTATTTTTTCGTAATATTCAGTCATGACACGTTGTTACGAATTCTTTGATATATTACATGCCATATCTACGCATTAAAAGTAACAACAATAACATAGGGTGCCATATGGTATCATCAGGGCACGTGCTACTAAAGCAATTCCCACTATCATTATTTACTCGTTATATTCAGTCATGACACGTTGTTACGAGCTATTTGTTATCTTACATGCCATATCTACGCATTAAAAATAACAGTAACATAGGGTGTCATGTGGTATCATTAGGGAACGTGCTACTAAACCAATTCCAGTATCATTATTTACTCGTTATATTCAGTCATGCACGTTGTTACGAGGTGTTTGATATATTACATGCCATATCTTAGCACTGAAAGTTACAACAGTAACATATGGTGCCATATGGTAATATTAGGGCACGTGCTACTAAACGATTTCCAACTATCATTATTTACTCGTTATTTTAAGTCATGACACGTTGTTACGAGTTGTTTGATATATTACATGCCATATCTACGCATTAAAAGTAACAACAGTAACATAGGGTTCCTTATGGTATTATTAGGGCACGTGCTACAAAACCAATTCCAGTATCATTATTTACTCGTTATATTCAGTCATGACACGTTGTTACGAGGTGTTTGATATTATACATGCCATATCTACGCATTAAAAGTAACAAAAAACAGCAACATAGGGTGCTATATACTATCATTTGGGCACGTGCTACTAAACCAGTTCCAGTATCATTATTTACTCGTTATATTCAGTCATGACACGTTGTCACGAGTTGTTTGATATATTACATGCCATATCTACGCATTAAAAGTAACAACAGTAACATAGGGTGATATGTGGTATCATTAGGGCACGTTCTAATAAATCAATTCCCATTATCATTATTTACTCGTTATATTCAGTCATGACACGTTGTTACGAGTTGTTTGATATATTACATGCCATTTCTTACCATTAAAAGTTACAACAGTACCACAGGATACAACTAGCGCACGTGCTACTAAACAATTCCCAGTATCATTATTTACGCGTTATATTCATTTATGAGATCCTTATAGGTACACGTGTCACTAGACCAATGTCTACTATCACTAGTTACTCTTATATATTCATTCATGGCACGTCGTGACGAATTGTTTGATATACTATCTGCCATATCTGGTTATAGGAAATTTTCAAGGGTGTATCATAATTGTACCATTAGAGCACGTGTCATTAGAGCGCGTACCTATTCATGGTATCTCACGTTCGATCTTGTTCGTGCTTTGTCCCATGTTAATGGATTGATGAAAACAGAGTGTTGTAAAGTTAATTCGTTTTCAAATTATCTTAATAATTAATAAACTTCCTACGACTAAAATAAAGAATTCCGAGTTTCCCGAGTTTTACCGGAAAACGTTTCACTTCCGAGCGTGACGGATCAGACACTTTCACTCTCCAGCAAAATTTTGTATGCGGTGCGCCGGAAAGTAATCAACAAAATGCTCGATGTGACGACCGTGGGCACCATAACACGGGCTGTGGTCAAAAACTCTCACCAGTGAGACGAGTTAGCGTTTGGTCGGTCAGAAATCCCGGTGAGAAAACTGTGACGTCATTTTAACGCGGTCAGAAACGCCAGTTAGTGCTGCTATGCCTAACCGGTTAGTCTAACCGTCCTCACCGAGAAAAAGACGGTTAGCCCAGTGAGAAATTACGTCATCATTCTCTCAACGGTGAGAGTTTTTGACCTTAGCCACAATTAGGCACGGAACCTAACTGACGCCAAAACATCGGCAAGCATGGCTGGTGTCATTCCTCGGCACGTTTCCTGTATTCGTTGAACCAGATCCTCCAGTGAGGCGGGCTGCGTAGCATAAACCTTGTCCTTCAGTTATCCCCACAAGAAAAAGTCAAATGGTGTAAAATCAGGGGAGCGGGGTGGCCAACGAACTGGTCCTCCTCGGCCAATCCATTGTTGTCCAAACATCTCACTTAGACGCTCGCGAACGACCAACCCGTAATGTGGAGGAGCTCCATCATGCTGAAACCACGTGCGCTGTTACGAGGCCATTGGCAAATTGTCAATGAAGTCTGTGACTACCACGTTGAGAATTTCAGCCCTGTAGCGTTCTGCAGTCAGTGTTTCATCGTAAAAATACCGTCCAACCACAGTGTCATTGTAAAATCCACACCACACATTGATTCTCCAATTCACTTGATGAGTTGCTTCTCGCAGACATCGTGGGTTTTCGTCTGCCCAATGATGATGGTTGTGCCTGCTGATAACTCCATCCGTGGTGAATTGGGCTTCATCTGTCCACAACACCTCATGAATGAAGTTTGGATTGTCATTCAGGCAGCTAAGTAACCAGTTGCAGAAGGCGGCCCTAGCAACATAATCCCAATGGCAGTAACTCCTGGTGACAATGAATATGGTGAAAATGATGTGCGTGTAGAATGTTGAATGCCACAGTTCTCTGATGGCACCCAACATCTGCAGCAATTGCTGTGCTGCTTGTGTGGAGATTTGCAGCAACTGCAGCCAGAACTAGTGTTGTTGTATCCTCGTCGCCTTGTGCCCTTGGTCGTCCTCGTTCTGCATTAACATTCCCTGTAGCCTCGAATCTTTGAATAATGTGACGCACATCATATTCACCCATACCAAATCACCCATACCTTCCTCGTTAGGATATCTGTCTCGATACAACCTAAATGCAGCATTTAGGTTTCTCCTTGCCTCTCCGAAGCAGAAGATCATGTTGACCATTTCCGGAACAGTGTAGCTTGCCATCCTGGAATTGTTCTGTCTTCTGTGTGCTGAAACATGTCTTTTATTTGCTTTTCCGCATGAAAGTGAATGTGAGTATGGTAATTTATGTTAATTTTTTGATTTGCATGCTTTACATGGTGGAAATATCAACATTCAGTTTTCCTTGTGCAGTAAGCTACAAACAATTCACCACGTGATTGTGGGTGAGTGGTTGGTCCGATTTGGATGATATTTTTAGTTTTGTTTGTTTTTTTATGCTGAACAAGTTTGCAATTGGGTTTTTTTCTCTCTTCCTTACAGTTTTTGAGATAAATTTTGAATGTGTCCTAATTTGCATATTTGGGGTGATGAAAAGTGCACCATGGGATAGGCCACCCACAACTTCCTATTCATTGGATTCATCAAAATTGACATATCTGCTTCGGTTCAAAAAATAAAACGGGGGTTCAGACTTTTGTATTCACCCTGTATAATGCAGAATGTGTCAATCTCTAAACAGCAAGAAGTTAAGCCTCCTGAGGAAGGTATAGAAAAGTAGCGGACGTTCTGAGTTCATCAATATTTACCCTTCATTTGCACTATTTAACCTCCATTTTTTAATCAAAAATTTTATTTTCTAGCATTTAGTATTTATAAAGTATAAAAGAACCCTACATTCTTTCCTTTCTCGTCATTTTCGATCGAATGATATATCACATATGTTGCCATAGTTCTAAAGACCAAGTGACTGCCATCCCCGCAACTCCGACCTCACTGGGACAGTTTGGCCCAAACTTCATAGGAAAGTAAATTTTTCCTAGACGAATATGCATATCGAATTTCACTCCTTTACATACACAAATACTACATAAATCACTTGGTCCCTCTAACTCCTACCCCCGTATTTCAAACAACCTAACCTAACCTAACGGGCCAATCAAAAACAAACAAAATAGTGAAGGTACTCATGCCCATAGCAAGCTACATTCCCAATTTCAACTTTCTACCTCAAAAAATGCAGAAATTATGAAGCGGACGGACAAACAGACATTGTGAAATTAATAAGTAGCTCCAGTCTTCCGCTACTTAATTGTTATATCTGTAAAAGCTATCATGTTAATAATTTTTTTCCTAACAATGCATGGTTAACCAAAAGTTGTTAGTATTGTAGAAGTTGACAAGCAGTTTCTCCAGTAATTGGCAACATTTTAATTACACATTTTTATTATACATTCGTACAAAAAAATTGACAACATTTTAAAAGTAGCTTCTAATGACCTGATAAAATCAAGCATTTTTTAAAAGGGGTGTAAAGAATTTAACATTAACCAAAATTGTAAGTTGAAATTGATAGAGACTTGCAATAGAATAACGGGAGAACAGAATATCCGACTAGTTTAGCCATTTATCAAGGATCAAGTCGGGAATAAATGAAGAAACCAATCGGAAACTCTGTTCTCGCGTTATTGTATTGCAAAGTCTCTACCAATTTCATTGTTAGAAGCAATACTAAGACGTCGCAATTTAACGATCTTACTGTAACTTGTTCATATAGATCACTTTTCTTTTCTTTCTTCTTCAAATGATAAATTAAATCGGTCCACTCCATGTAGAGTGCAAGAACTATAGAAAATGAAGGTGTTTTCAGTTTGGGCAATATCATCAGATCTTGACCAACAAATTGTTCATGGAAAATCTATATTTTTGACGATTGTTCTCCTACTTGCAAAGTTGATCCAATGTAGAGCTTCTTATCATAGTAAACAGATTGGCAGTTTTCTTCTTGCAAGATAACTTGTCCTGGGCTCTCTGTTTGATCGTCTCTATGACAAGATTCATGACCAACAAAAACAAACGGTGATAGGGTCAAGAAGATTTATGTCAAAAGGGTGATCATTATATTGGGAGTTCTTAGTAGTGTTTCTATCAATGAAATTGGTAGAGACTTTACAATGAAATCTTGTAAACATTCCAAGGAAGACCTTTAGCAGTGAAGCAGAAATACATTTATACATTTATTAACAATAAATTAATACCCCCCGAGTAGGGTAAGGCAAGTAGCAGATCTTGCGGTCATCTGTTTTTACCCTTTTATCTGTACTTGTTACTTCCCCCCAACTTTTTTTAATCAAAAAATTGATTTCCTCGAACGTAGTAGGTAGAAAGTGTAAAAAAAGCTCGTATCTTCTTTCGTTTCTCATCATTTCACTCGAACAATTGGGCCTAAACCTCGTAGTAATATAGATCTTGCATAGAGGAATCTGGATACTGAATTTTACTCCTTTACGTACCTAAATAGCGTAAAGATCTTTTGTCCTCTCTGAATCCCACCTCCGTAATTCCGACCCCAGTGCACCAATCAAAACCAAACTAAATAATGAAGGTGTACAGATAGTTGCATTAAAATTTAGCCACTGCAACAGGGGCAAATCAAGAAAGATTATTGATTATAATAGTCTGGAGACGCGTTTACGACGTTATATCGCGTTATATGCTTTCTAAAGTTCACATTCATGTATAAATAATAATAATAATAATAATAATAATAATAATAATAATAATAATAAT
>JAHWFO010054548.1:629507-652916 GCA_023313115.1 Rhysida immarginata
AACTCTGTTCTCCCTTTGTTGTGTTGTAAAGTCTCTACCAATTTTATTTCATTTTTTTAAACAGGGTGAATACAAAAGTCTGAACCCCCCTTTTATTTTTTGAACCGAAGCAGATATGTCAATTTTGATGAATCCAATGAATAGGAAGTTGTGGGTGGCCTATCCCATGGTGCACTTTTCATCATCCCAAATATGCAATTTAGGACACATTCAAAATTTATCTCAAAAACCGTAAGGGATAGAGAAAGAAACCCAATTGCAAACTTGTTCAGCACAAAAAACAAACAAAACGATCATCCAAATCGGACCAACCAATCACCCACAATCACGTGGTGAACTGTTTGTAGCTTACGAACAGTCACACTGCACAAGGAAAACTGAATGTTGATATTTCCACCATGTAAAGCATGCAAATCAAAATATTAACATAAATTACCATACTCACTTTCACTTTCATGCGGAAAAGCAAATAAAAGGCATGGTTTGGCGTCAGTTAGGTTCCGTGCCCAATTGTGTTAAGGAGATTGTGGCGTCAGTTCACCACGTGATTGTGGGTGATTGGTTGGTCCGATTTGGATGATCTTTTTTTTGTTTTGTTTGTTTTTTATGCTGAACAAGTTTGCAATTGGGTTTTTTTCTATACCTTACGGGTTTTGAGATAAATTTTGAATGTGTCCTAATTTGCATATTTGGGATGATGAAAAGTGCACCATGGGATAGGCCACCCACAATTTCCTATTCATTGGATTCATCAAAATTGACATATCTGCTTCGGTTCAAAAAATAAAAGGGGGGTTCAGACTTTTGTATTCACCCTGTATAATAAGGTTGACAGCTAATAACCAAACATTTTGTGTAATAATAACGCTAATTTTTGCCCAATAAACCTATTATTTTTTTAATATTATATTAGCTTATCTACGTAATAATACCCAAATACGATTTGTTAGGTTCTAAATAAAATTAAAAGTTTCTTTCCGATTGTGTAAAGTTTGAATCAGACAGGCAGAGATATCCTGGCTAAAGTAATGAATAAAGCGCGCGGCAGGAAAGCCAACTTTTTTTAGTGGCTAAATTTTAATGCAACTATCTGTACATGCCCATAGTAAGCTACATTCCGAATTTCAACCTTCTACCTCAAAAAATGTAGAAATTACGAAGGGGACGGTCGGACATTATAAAACCAATAAGTACTGTATCTCCATTCTTCCGTTATTTAATAATATAGAATGAACACTTGAGCAATCGTGCAGGTGCCGATGTCAATAATACTTAAAAGATGAACAGAAAGTAACAATGTATTCCTTCTTGACAAATCGATTTTTATAGGACATGCCATTATCTTGGTATTCTTTACAGTCACTGTTTTAGCACGTGAATTCGACTTGAAGGGGTTCACGAAAAATCCTGATAAGTTGATACGGCCGAGATAAGACCTTGATGGTTATATTTCTGAAAACAGAATCTGAAAAAGTTAATCCGTTTTCAAGTTATCGTGCAAACGGCGGACGGCCGGATAAACATACAGACCAAGGGCGCATTCTTATAAGTATCTTTTTGCTAAAGCTCCTAATAAAGGGAGAACAGAGTTTACGACTAGTTTCGCCATTTATTCCCAGCTATATCATGGATATAAACTATACTGGACAATCGACAACCGATCACTGTAGTGAAAAAAAGTAGCACGAGTGGTCCAAGAGCCTAGCTCACTTTACACGCTCGCCCAAAAAGTAAACCAAATGAGGTATACTGAAATGGGAAAGAAGCCTGATGAACCTCTTAAGTCATCCAGAGAAGAGTCCCATCATGGTTGGGACGAGAATCAGAATGCAGATTAACGAATAGCGAACCCAAAGATCCAGGATCGAGGAAGTCGGCCTTGTTAATGTCCTCAAAAATGACATCCAGGATATGACGGGGTCTTCGAAACCTGAGAGGACCCCTAATAACGAGTGAGTAGTCTAGAATACCAGCAACCAGAATATTTTCTTGATTTTCCATCTTGGGCAGGATGTTCCTGAGAAGTGTTTGGGCATAAGAACAAATATGGGTCATCCCCAGATCATCATAGATGGAGAGGTTGTTGGCAACTCATCTGTCAAGTTGGGCAATGGACCGGAGAGTAACATTTTGGAAGATCTGAAGATCCCTCCATCTCGACTTGCAGATGGAAGCCCATGCAGGCATACTGTGAAGTAGAATAGCGCGAATCACTACCTTGTATAACAAAAGTTTACTGTTCACTTCAAGGGCGCTATTTCGTCCCAGAAGCGCAATCAGACTAAACTTTGTTTTCTTAGTCTTGTTAAGCGCATATTGGACATGGTCATTCCAGTTGAGTTTGGAGTCAATCACAACTCCGAGGTACTTATAACTTTTAACCCACTCAAGCTTCCTACCATAAAGGATGAGGGGCCTAGGACGGTTTTTGCGTTTGCGTATGATGAACATGGCTTTACACTTGTTAACATTCAGCTTTAAGCGCCACTTAGAGAACTAGCTCTCACACTGGTGTAAAGTCTTTTGTAGACGACTGATGACGTAGGCTGGATTGTGTGCCCAAGTCATGATGGACCCGTCGTCAGCAAACAAGTCAAAGGGAAGAGGAGGATCAAGTCCCAGTTTGGAAATAGTGAGGATGACTGATTCCTCCCGGGCACTAGAGAAATAGTCGTTAAGCCAGCAGTCATTCATGATCTTGGTGATGACGCAAATAACATTGGGAGGCAAATTCTTGAGAGCACTGTTCGTGATGGTATCGATGCCCGCTGCCTTTTTGCTTTTCAGGCGCTGAATGATGTTCAAACTCTCGTAGATGCCAATGATATTAGGAGAGTTAAGAGCGCGTTGAGAGTGGCCATACGTGTCACACAATCTTTGACTTCACGTATGGCCAAAGATTGTTGTTAACCAGACAGTCCTCCTTAGGCGTAGTGAATTGACTCTTCAATGAATCAGCGATAAGTTGAGTTTTGTCCTGTTCACTGCTCACAAAATCGCCGCTTTCTGTAAGCAGAGGAGGGGGTTCAATGGCCTTGTTGCTTTTAATGGCCCTGAGTTGTCTTGGAGGGACAGACTCTTGATTTTGTCATTTCACCTTTGGTTCCGTAAGTCCTGGATCTGCTCGCTGACCTTGCGCGATAGCCTGTTGTACTTTGTCTTGAAATGCGGAAGACTGGTACACTTCTGAAAGTATTTTTTTCCTGATGTTGGGAGGAAGTTCAAGATGGTCTGGCCGCTTGCAATCAACTGGAAAAGCACTAGCATCAGAAGCCATTTTTGATATTTTCGTGTGTCATATTTTTGATATTTTCGTCGATATCGTTGCTGCAAACAGGATCCTGATAAGGAATGTTATTATCTTTAAGAAGTTCTCAAAATTTTCCAGTCCTGCTTGTGACGAAGATTTACCCTCAGATCAATATTTATCCCCTCAAAATTTATTACTAGTAGGTAAGCAGATGATAAAGCATCCACTGTAAAGATATTGTAGGGTTTGAAGAACCCCTTTAAGACAGCTATGCCAACTGCACTAAACTAGAGGGTTCTCGCTCTTATATGCAGAAATATAGTACAATGAAATAATATGGTTGGATAAAATACAACAAATGGCATGACAAAGGCAATGAGTAATATAGTCTGGGTACAATGAAGGTAGAAGCAAAATAAATAGCATGGGTGTACAGTTCATTCCAAAAGCGTTTTCACTTAGGTGAACAATGTTCGCTTCCTTGCATTACATTAAATCAGTGAGATTAATCGCTCCAGGCAAGAAGTCGAGTTCGAATCACGATGGACGATGCTTTTTATTGTTTCTTAGCAACAGGGATAGGTAGGCACAATGAGTGACGTCAAACTGTTTTAACTGAAATCTGATTTTGAGCCTTTATTAGGAAATTTTTCTTTATTATTAATATATCAATTTATATGATTATTATTTTAGCAGAAATGCTGTATAATAACATGAAAACTACACAAGGAAGTAAGCGATAAGTTGGCAAAGCACGCTCAACAATATAATGGCGATTACCCGAATTATATTAGATGTTTTTCGTGAAATAATCAGTAGTAGAAAAGTTTGCTGCACATTTAACAAAATAATAATATATAATGTACAAATCTATTATGGTATTTCATAGGAATAGCTACCAATATTTCGAAATGAAATATAGTATCTTCTGAGTTTATGTTTCAAAAAATAACGTATTGGCAAAAAAATTGTATTCTCATCTATGACGGGATAAAATAATGCATAACAATACAGTATCTTATATACAGGATGAGTTTTTTTAAAAGTGGCCCGGTGAACAACGTGTAAAAATGAGCATGAAAAGAGATAACAATGACCAAAGATCAGTGGAAATAGTCTAGAGTAGGTGCTGGAAGTGTCCTAAGAGACATGTGTAAAGGCGTGTCCACACGTACCTGAAGGCACGAGCAAGGGTTTCCGCTGGAATGGCCTGAATGGCTACCTGAACGTTTTTGTTGAAGGTCGGCGACTATGCGCGGATTGTCCTGGTAGATCATACTATTCATTGTTCCCCAGAGGGAGAAATCGCAGATCGATAGGTCTGGCGACCGTGACGGCCAGGGGTGTTCTTTTCCTCGACTGATCACATGTTCGGGTGGGATACGGACAAGTATTGCGTGCGCAGAATGAGCTATTGCAACATCTTGCTGACAGTAAGCATTGGCACGCTGGTTATCAGTAGGTTGTGCGGCAAGCACGTTGAAGATATTGTGCACATAACGGTCACTATTCACAGTTTCATTGAGGAACACAGAGATGATACGGCAGGCGGAAACACCACACCAACTCCAAATCTTTATGGGTGCAGTGGAGGGTCCATGAACACATGCGGATTGACGGGAGACCAGTAGCGCATATTCTGTGAGTTGACGTAACCGGACAGATGGAACCACGCTTCATCTGAGATGAACACATAACCATCCTCCATCACCTCCGGAACCATTCACTGGTGCTCAGGAACCATTCACAAAACTGAACCCTGGCCGGCTTGTTCACATCATGCAACTGATGGACAGTGGTCATTTTGAAGGGGTGTAAGTATAAATCCTGTTTCATGATCTTCATTGCACTTGACTGAGACAAACCCAGTTGCTGAGACAGCCGCCGTGATGACGTTTTGGGACAAACCCAGTTGCTAAGTACGGACCGTCCTTTTTGCGCACTTTCTTTGTATTCAGTACTGATCCCGTTGCATGCCATTTCGCAATTAAGTTTTGCATTGCACTCTTAGCAGGAGGTTTTGCAGGCACAGCACCAACTTGAAACTTAATTTTAAATTCATCTGCACACTGCTTCCATGCATAGTGCTACCACAAAAATGCGCTGTTGCAGAGATAACACCAGTTTCGCCACTTCGCACAAACGACTATCATACACATCAATGTCACTCTCTCATCTGCGCAATATCAAATGAATGACAAGTCATTTGAAAACTTACTGCGTAGTATTTCGCGCCGGACCACTTTTAAAAACTCACCCTGTATGAAGCATATGAAGCATATTCAATATGCTGTTTAATATACGGTATATCGTTATGGCTTTCTTTTTCTTATAAAATATACGAATAATAAATGGTAGCATGAACAATTTCGGTATCAAAATATTAAAGAATTTAAAAAGTAATAATTAAACATATCAATGTGCGAAATACAAAGAAAATAAATAAATAAATATTTATTGATGAAAATAAGAAAGAAAATTTCACAGCTTGGATTCGAACTGCGAAAGTGAATTCAGTTCGAATTCAGCCGTGGAGTTTTCGTTCCTATTTGCATCAATAATTTAAACATCTGATGTTTTACGTAGGATAAACCCTCATCGAACGTTCTTGAGATAATCTTAAATATTTATTGCTTTGTTTTTAATAAGTGCGTTAAATATTTTATCTGGTAAGACGATCTTACTGAAATAAAAGGCAGCGATTAATTTTTTCAGTTCAAAATACTATAATTCGCCCACATCAATCATAAACCTCATCCCTATTTCACTCTGGACGGCCAAGTCCATTTTAATCTTCTACGATGTTCGTTCAAACTACTAGACTTTATAATGGAATTGATCGACTTCGCTTATCTCAAGTCCTGCCAAGCAAGTGAAAACGCTTTTGGAATGAACTGTACGTTGATTGGATAAGAATACAGATTTCCAAAATGAAAACTCAAGACACCCTGAAGATTTAACCAGAAGTTGGTTTCATATGTCTAAGCATTGTTGATTTTGTTATGTGATAAATGATTTCCCATCATAAAAATATGAGCATTGCTAAAAACTACTCTCTGAAGTAGGAATTAAGAATAGAAAAAATGTCGAAATCCATTTGACAGTTAAGGAGGGGGTCTGGAGACCAGTTCTTGGCTTTAAAAATCTCTAAGGATTCCAGAGTTGCGGTTTTAAAAGGTTTATTACAAATTGGAGAATGGAGATCAGTTATGTGCGTGTCCAGTGATGGCGAGGTGGTTTGAATAATGGGATTTGTCATCTTTCTTCTGGAGTCAATGTTTTTTTAAAACGAACAGCGAAGTTACGGGATGAAAGTCCTATATAGAACTTGTCACAAATTCCGGAGTCTAGGCGTTATAGACCGGAACGGGAATAGTTGTTGGTATTGGTATGGGCGGGATGGTTCAATGTGCGGAAACAAGGGATGGAAGTTTGGAAAATGTGGAGACCAAGCAAAGAAAGGAGATTAGGTTAAGAAACTCATTACCTTTGTCATGTCATTCGTTGTATTTTATCCAATCATATTACTCCATTGTACCATATTTGTGTATATAAGGGCGAGAAGCCTCTAGTGTAGTTTATATCCTTGATAAAGCCGGGAATAAATGGCGAAACTATTAGGAAACTCTGTTCTCCCTTCACTGCATTGTAAAGTCTCTACCAATTTCATCAAAAGGGTATCTACGAGGGCGGTCCGATAATAAAGGTAGAGGTCAAATTATCCAGGACATATTCAAAGAAACAAATTTCGACACAAATATGTATACTACAAAGGTTTGTTTATTTTTCAACATAGTCGCTGTGAACATTTAAGCATTTGTCCCAGCGCTTTAACAGTTTAAACATTTCTCCACGGTACGTTTCTTGTCCCAAATTAACGATAAATTGTCGAAATTCAGCTTGCAATGCTTCTTAGTTAGGTAATCGTTTGCCCGATAAAAAATTCTTTAGGGGACCGAAAAGGTGGAAATCGGACAGGGCGAGGGATGCCATATTGTCCGAATGAAAATGTACGAATGTTGTGAAAAGTATGAAATGTTCGTGAAAAACTACTAAATGTTTGTGAAAATGTACGAAATGTTCGTGAAAAAGTACGAAAGCAATGTGAAAAAGTTTGAAAACCCTCGTGTTTCCATGCACAGGCCTTTTACTATTTCGTAGGGCCACCACTACCTAGACAGAAGGTCCGAAAACGGAAACATCATACATTGTTACATTTTCATTAGTCGACCATTATTAGGAGCTTTAGCATAAAAGCTACTTATAAGAATGCGCCCTTGGTCTGTAAGTTTATCCGGCCGGCGGTCCGCCGTTTGCACGATAACTTGAAAACGAATTATCTTTTTCAAATTCTGTTTGCAGAAATATAACCATCAAAGTCTTAGCTCAGCCGTATCAACTTTTCAGAATTTTTCGTGGACCCCTTCAAGTCGAATTCACGTGCTAAAACAGTGAGCGTAAAGAATTCAGAGATACTGGCATGTCATATAACAATCGATTTGTCAAGAAGGAATACATTGTTACTTTCTGTTCATCTTTTAAGCATTATTGACATCGGCGCGCGCACGTGAAATCGCTTTGTCGACGCACGATTACTCAAGTGCTCATAATCTATAAGCTTATTACAGTGGTCGCCTCTTAATATGGCCACCTCGGGACCATGCTTAAGTGGCCACATTAACCAGTGGCCGTTTTAAGCGAGGTTACCAGAAGTACTTATTTTTATCCAAGAAGTCAAGCATGTGTTTGTACTTACATATAGCCAAGTTTATTTGCTTAAATAATCATTTATACACGTACAGTAGCTTTACAAAATAGTTTATTTAAAATATTGTCTAATATTTCCTGGCAGTGCTCGCGAAATTTGCAAATGTTCAGCAGCTTCACGTAGACTACACTCCATTGAATGAAACCGGTTCAAAAGGTCAACTTTTTCACTTGCTGATAAATCACATATTTTTCTCTTCTGAGCCATTTCTCTTCACCTATAACCAGTGTTGCCAACGCGAATTTCAGGAAACAATTTCGCTTAATAAATGTTCTAAAGGAAACAATTTCCAAGGAAACAAGGAATTTAGTGCAAGTTCAAAGAAATTATAAAACAATTTATAAAGTTATTTTACATAAAAAAATCGGTCACTTTTACTGCGAAAGCCCAGTGTCTTCACAAAAGCATGCTGTGTTCTGAGTCTAAATACATCATACGTAATTGACCTTCAGTACAATCTGTAATTTTGGGCAACTGTGCCCATTGGCTTAGAGGGAAATGAAAAGTGAATATTATAAGCGGAGTGTTCATTTATCTGGAGTAAGATGAGATGAAGTAGTAGAATTCGTGAACTACTTCTGAAAGAAGTGGCCATATTAAGCGGAGTGTGGCCATATAAAGCGAAAATTTGTTACATAGGAAACAGTTAGAAAATTCCGGACCAAGCTGAAGTGGCCATAAAAATCGGGTGGCCATATTAAAGGTAGCTACATTAAGCGGCGACCACTGTATTAAGTAGCGGAAAAATGGAGCTACTTATTGGTTTTATTTTACACACGATTTGAATCATCCTTCATCATTTCTACATTTTTTGAGGTAGAAGGCTGAAATTCGGAATGTAGCTTACTATGGCCATGTGCACCTTCACTATTTAGTTTGGTTTTGATTAGTCCACTAAAGTCGGAGTTTTGGGGGTGAAAATTATAGGGGACCAAAAGGTCTAGGTGTATTTATGCATATAAAGGAGTGAAATTCGGTATGCAGATACCTATAAGCAAGATCCCCATTCTATAAAGATTTTTTTCCCCCAAGGTAACTATGCCTTCCCGACTCGGTGGCGGAAATGCATCGAAAAGATGGGGACTACATTGAAAAATAATGTACCAACTCTGTCTATAATAAAGGAGCTGTAAAAAATATTTCTGGTTTTCATTTGACTGATCCTCGTAAGTAGAATAAGAATGGAGCTACTTATTGGGTTTATAATGTCAGTCCGTGCTCTTCATAATTTCTACATTTTTTTGAGGTAGAAGGTTGAAATTCGGAATGTACCTTACTATGGACACTATTTAGTTTCGTTTTGATTGGTACACTGGGGTCGGAATTACGGGGGTGGGATTCAGAGAGGGCAACATGTCTGTATGCTATTTAGGTACGTAAAGGCGTGAAATACGGTATCCAGATCCCTCTATGAAAGATCTACAGTTCTATGAAGTTTAGGCCCAATTGTTCCAGGGGGGGGGGGTCGGCTTTGCGGGGGCAGTCACTTGATCCTTAGAACTATGGCAACATATTGCATGTGAAATATCATACGTTCGGAAATGATGAGAAGGGAAAGAAGATACGAGGTTTTTTTACATTTTCTACATATTACGTTCCAGAAAGTTAATTTTTTGATTAAAAAACTTGGGGAGAGGTGAAAAGTACAGATAAAGGGGCAAACATAGATGACTGAAGGATCTACTACTTGTCTTACCCTACTGGGGAAGGGGGGGGATTAATTTCTTTTTAATAAATGTATAAATGTATTTCTGCTTCACAGCTAAAGCTCCTCCTTGGAATGTTTACAAGATTTTATTTTATTTTATTTTAATACCTTTTGGTTAATAATATAAATTACTTACATGGATTATAATCAGCACATTCGCTAGTGACGGACACTTCCTTGAGCAAGAATGAAGGAGGAAAAAACTGTTTAACAAACTGCTCCTCCGAGAAATTCTTCCAAGGTTCATAATTTAGAAACAGAAAGTTCCTTTCTGCTGGTAGAACTTGAGGAAAAAATTAATGAAAAAAATAAGAAAAATATTAAATTACCAATTTTTATATTCTCCATGTTATGAAAAATAAAAGTTTTAAAGTTAAAAAGTTAATAAGTACTACAAACATTATTACGAGAGGTGTCCAGAAAATAAGTTCCGTTTATTTTTAAAAAATCGAGTGCTTATTGAAAAAAAATGAAATTTACAAGAATTGTACTTCAATATATGTATTATTTTTCTATGTAATCCCCACCGATCTCAATACATTTTCTATACCTGGAAACGAGCTTTGAAATCCCCTCCTTGTAAAAGCTTGCCGCCATCTCTTTTGTCCAGTTGTTGACTGCTTGCTTGACCTCCTCGTCAGAGCTGATGCGTTCTCCCGCTAATTTCTCCTTTAATTTCGGGAACAGATGATAGTCGGAAGGGGCTAAATCAGGGTTATAGGGTGGATGGGGCAGAACATTCCATCCAAACTGCTCAAGAAGCTGAGTGGTGACACGAGCGACATGAGGCCGAGCATTGCCGTGGAGGAGGCGCACTCCCCTCTCTTGTTTTGAATGGCCCGACGAAGTTTCTTCAAAGTTTCACATCTTCTCCTCTCCATCCTCATCCTCATCACATCCTCTCCATTCATATAATCAAGTTGTTGGTGAATGTCCATTGACTTGAAACCGCGAGCATGGAGAAACTGAATGACACCGCGCACAACGATCCGAGGCGGCTTGGGAACGATGGTGGTGGGAACAGAACTGGAGGACGCCATTTGCATTACCTCTCCTGACCGTATTAGTCGAGCGACTGAGCTAACTCATCCCGCATTCGTTCACAAGACTGTTCTCTTTCACGCAACGTTGCCGGATTTCGCATTACTCACCTTTTTAAGCCTACATAACAAAACGGAACTTTTTTTCTGGACACCCCTCGTATTAATAAAATAAATAAAATTAATCCCATTCTTATTACGGCAAATCAACTTCACACGTAAAGAACAGCTTAGATCTTCAGTAATAGACATTATCCATGTTTTTTTTATTAACTTTTTTTCAATTTTTTTGGATGAGTTAATCGCACGCAATTAATTTTTAAACTATTCCACTATTCAAAACGTTGGCCGAAACTTCTTCTCTGAGGCCAACGAGAGAGACAGGCCTGGAAGCGGAAAAGTCACCTGATCTTGGGGTGCTAGCAATAATCCAAGATTCATTGTCTCCATCTTGGATGTTAACAGTAATTTTTACCGGTTGTTGGAAACAATGAAAGTAGGGTTGTTGCTAGCACCCCGATGGTTAGGTGATTTTTTCGCTCCGACTGGTCTGCCTATCCAACCAATACCATCTATAGTCCATCCAGCCTTACTTTGCGCGAAATGTGATGGCCGTTTCAATTGTTGGACATTGTTACAACAGAAATGAAACAATACATAACAATTAACATGTCCATCACATCTCGCGCAAACCAAGACTGGATGGATTATAGCACGGCCTCTTAGAAACTACCAGGCCTGAACATGACGTCAATACAGTATTGTTGAAGCACTAATACTGTAATAGCACCACCAGTTTGACGTAATATTGTTTTATCTTTTCCATGTTCAGGCCTGGTAGTATCTAGAAGGCCGTGACTATATTTAGGAGGCCTGTTGACAGAAACTATATACATTGTTACACCATCATCAGAGGGGTAAATTTAGGGCTTATATTTGGTAGAAATCCCTAGATGTTGGTAGACATCCAATAATAAGCCCTAAATTTACCGCTCTGATGATGATGTAACAATGTAACAGTTTCTGCCCGCAGGCCTTCTGTCTAGATAGTATTGATCCAACACCTTCTAGAGAGAAGGCCTGCGGACAAAAACTGTATACATTGTTACATCATCATCTAGCTGCCAAATTTAAGTCTGATTATTGGTAGAAATTTGATTAACAATAGCCACTTGCCGATGATGCAACAATGTATGACGTTATTGTGCGCAATTCTTCTCTCTAGTATAGCCCACGTGAAAGACAGGCCCTGGCCAACACCTCCTAGAGAGAAGGCCTGCGGACCAAAGGTGTATGCATTGTTACATCATTATCAAGCGGCCAAATTTAGGGCTTATTATTGGTAGAAATACGATAACAATAGCCGTTTGATGATGATGTAACAATATATACACCGTTTGTCCGCAGGCCTTCTCTATAGGAGGTGCTGCCCTGGCGCGGAAAAGTCACCTGGCCATCTTAGTCCGAGTAACAATGTAACCTTGATTGTTTCCAACAAACGAAAAATTGCTGATGGAAAAAAATGAAGGTTACATTGTTATTCGGACTAAGATGATCAGGTGACTTTTCCGCGCCAGGGCCTGTCTTTCACGTGGGCTACGTCTCTCTAGGAGGTGTTGTCTATCTCGTTGCCTTCGACCACGGTGGAAGGAAAGAATTGTGTGTTTATGGGCATTTTTGACGTCACGTGGATTGCACGGCCGTTGTAAAATGACACGCAGGCTATGTATTTCCTTTGTGTGAAATTCAATATTAAAATGTATTTAATTTTAATTATCATTTTCTGCTAAATTCAAGACTTCCCCTAATAGATAGTAAATATTTAAAATGTTATCTATGTTATTTTTAATTGGTTAAACTTGAAATGACGCGCGTATTTTGCGATCCGAGGCCTACGAGATAACAAGGCCTGGAAGAGAAAAAGTCACCAGACCATTGGAGTTCTAGCAGCAATCCAATCTTCATTGTCTCCATCTTGGATGTTAACAAACAGTGTTTTTCCTTTTGTTGCTTTTAAACTTTTCCACTATTCAAAACGTCGGCCGAAACTACTTCTCTCGAGGCCAACGAGAGAGACAAGCCTGGAAGCGGAAAAGTCACCTGACCGTGTGGTGCTAGCAACAATCCAACCTTCATTGTCTCCAATCTTTGATGTCAAGTCATTTTTTCCGCTTGTTGGAAACAATGAAAGCTTGATTGTTGCTATACTCATCCAACGAAAGTTGGAGTGGGCGTGTCCAGTTAAACTTCCAATTTCAATTGTTAGACATTGTTGCCAAAGTAGAATTAACAATTCTAACAATTGAAGTTGGAAGCTTAACTGGACCAACACCACCTAGACATAAGGCCTGATAACGGAAAAGCCATACATTGTTACATCATCATTAGTCGACCATTGTTAATCCTATTTCAACCAATAATAAGCCCTAAATTTGGTTGAGTAACGATGATGTAACAATGTATGACATTTCGGTTATCAGCCTTCTGTCTAGGTGGTGTTGACTGGACACGCCTACTCCAACTTTCGTTGGATAGATTACAGCACCCCGATGGTCAGGTGACTTTTCCGCTTCCAGGCCTCGTTTGCAATCCACATGATGTCATGCGCGAAACTGTTTGTAATTGAGAATCAAATTGCACACACCATCCTTTCTTTACACCATGGATTTGACTTCTCTCGAGGCCTACAAGATAACAAAGCCTGGAAGCGGAAAAGCACGGCCTTCTAGAAACCACTATGCCTGAACACTGCTTGTTTGCCTTCTAGCAATTCAATGCTTTCATAAGAATCACGAGGCACGCGCAAACACTGAAAATGTCGTTAACAATGTAAAAAAATGTAATACACTTTTGGATCACCAGGTATATAAAATACTAGCTCCTCCTGCTCCATGCCCGTTTCCATAGTGCCGAGCAAAAATACAACCTGCATTGTTTACAACAAAATTTGATGAAAAAATACTGATTGTTAAAATTCAAAAATCGCAGCCGACGAAAATGACTAGATTAAAAAAATTAGTTAAGGCATCGTTATCCAACGATATAAGGGTTTTAGCATCAAAATGTTTACGAGCAGTAGTGGCTCGTGACTATAAAAAGTGGACGGGCACACTTTGTGGCCTCTGGGGCTCCGCTGGGGCCTGTATTACTTTTTTTTGTATATTTGCAATATTTTTTTAGTACCACACGATGAATATATAAAATTTCAGTTTCCTAGGCCTTTTCGTTCAAATGTTATAGCATAGCCTACAAGGATTAAGGGAAGCCTGGTCAATTTGCAAATGAGAAATGGCTCCAATTTCGACAGAAGTCTTATAGCTTCATCCATTGACAACAATTTGCAAAATCTGAAAAAAAAAATGAAATAATGCACTTTAAACCAGGTTTCATTAATTGCATCACAGTGGAGCGCTGCAAACATTCTGCAGAAATCCATAAGCTACACAGTATTGGAAATAAAATGTTCTGATTAGAAGAGCTTACAGATATTTTGAAAGTAAAACTTATTATATGCTGAAAAGCATATATTGGTTTCGCTCTGTTTGTGTGTCTGTCTGTCTGTCTGTCTGTCTGTCTGTCTGTCTGTCCGTCTGTCCGTCTGTATGTCCGACGATTACTCGAGAACGCTTTAACTTTTTCAAATTCTGCTTTCGCTCTTCGATAGAGACCCTTCCTGAGCTCACCTGATTAGTTTGTGATTGAAATCGGTCTAACAGTCACGTGACTATTGAGACCCCAACCCCCCCTTTAAATATTTTTTTTGACAATATAAGGCGTGTAATATGTCATTCGAACGGGAATGACGAGCACAAGACGAATATGACTTTCTTTTCGATTTTTGAAATGCTACGTCTGAGAAAATGACCCCCAAAAAGTAATTCAATAACCCCTTATTACGAGCTTTAGCTAAAGCTATATACCGGGTGTTTCAAAAATAACCGGTATATTTGAAAAATCAATAAAAACTAAACGGGCAGCGATAGGAATACACCGTTTGTAATTTCGAAAGTTTGTCTGCCTGAAAATTTACTGTTGTCCCAAGCATATTGCAACACACGGTGTATTTCTATCGCAGCCCGTTTAGTTTTTATTGATTTTTCAAATATACCGGTTATTTTTGAAACACCCGGTATAAGAATACAAGCTTAATCGGTACCTTTAATGTGTCCGTCCGGCCGGCCATCGTTTGCACGAAAACGTGAAAATGGAAGAACTTAACTGCAATATATCAACTTTTGCTGAGCTCTCGTGGACCCCTTCAAGCACGTGCACAAATGTTAAGAATATAAACTTAGGGCATGTAATATATCAATCGCTTCCTACTGACGAGTCATAAGTGAACAGAGTGTTGCTTTTTTGTTTATCATTTAAGTATTGTTGATGGCAGCTTGGAGCATGTGCCCATTATGAAGCTTTGTTGAGGTTTTAAAATTCAGTGGTGTTAGACCTATTGTTAAATGTGGCTAATTCATGTTAGGCCTATTGTTAAAAATGGCTAATTAATGTTAAGTCTATATTTAAAAATAGCTAATTAATGTTAGATTTATTGTTAAAAATGGCTGATTAATATTAGGTCTGTTGTTAAAAATGGCTAATTAATATTAGGCCTATTGTTAAAATGGCTAATTAAAGTTAGGCCTATATTTAAAAATGTGAGTGTGGATAGAATCAAAGGTATTTCCATTGTTTATTTAAACCAAGTGCAAGTAAAAGTGAAATATCCAAATTTAAAATTACATCTACGTCACAGCTAAAGCTCCTTGGAATACTTAAAAGATTTTTTCAGACAATGCTTTGAAACAATGATTTTTCTTTCCTAACATTGATTAAGAAGGGATGAATGGCTCTAGCAGTGGAAAGATTTACATGCAGTTTTCGCCATTGCTGTATACAGGGTGATTTACATCGAATGTAAAATACTTAAAGGGGGTATTATAGAGGTTAAGATAAACACAAAACGTCCTATGAACATGGGTTCAAATATGAACGATAACTGAGATATGAACAGAAATAAAAATGCCGCCACCAAGATCAACAAGTTATAATAACTAAGATTCTGTTAAGCCTAGATTAATAACATTTGGAGGAATAACAGAGTACATAAGACTGTGTATACCTTTAATATTTGATCTAATTCTAACAAGAAGTTTCCAAATTCCTCATTCAACATCATAATACGTACGTGTTCACTTGTGAGTACTAACTAGCACTTGTCACAATTTTGACTGTGTAACTCGGAAACTTCTCGTTGGAATTCAATCAAATTTTAACGGTATACACAGTATAAGAGAAAACAGCCAAGAAACTGTGGACACAATAATCAAACTAACGACGACGGGAAACCACAAATCCACAATAATCATTTAATAATGCCTCAGATGTACATTTCGAAAGCTATGCTTTCTTCATCAGTGAGTGATTAACAAACAGAGAACTCGGAATTTATAAGAAAATTACAACAATAATTGACCAATTACAGAAAAGTAACCTTAATAACTAATTACAACTATACTAACACAAAACAAAACAACCAATCACGCTAAACTGTTAAGACCCGATCATTTCAAATTTAAAAATATCCACCTCCAGAAACTACACTTAGAAGGCAATCCACTTATAAGAGCCGATATATCGTTTACTTTATAAGAATCGATATATCGATTACTTAAGAATAAACTTAGCGAGGGGTAACCAATCCCCTACAGGCATAGGGCCGTCATCATTGTTGAGTAGTTGATTAGTTGCTTTGTTTTTTACAATTTCCAGAGATTCTAAAAAACGTATTAACTTGGGATCTTTACCGGAGTGAATAATTTTAAATGAATTGGTATCGTAATCATGCTTTTCCTTCAAAATATGGTCAGCAAAGGATGAAACACCGATTTTAAAATTCTTTATGCTGGCTATGTGTTCTGTCTTTCGTTTGGCCACGCCTCTCAGTGAGCTGCCCAAATAGAAGTGTCCACACGTGGCACACCCAAACTTATAGACACCTGCTCGTTCCTCCGCGGGGATTTTGTCCTTTGCTGCACATAAACTCCTCTTCACCGTATTAACGCTCCTGAAGGCTACTTTAATACTGAAGTCACTACACAGCTTTTTTAGGCCTCGATTCAACTGTACGTTGTATGGTAACACCAATACATTTTTGTAGTCAACTAATTCCTTTCTAAGGGTCGTGACCTGTTCAATCTTCAGGTGTCTACTGATCTTTGTGGTCATTCGGTCGACCATTTTACTTTCAAAACCATTAAACACAGCACAGGATTTTATTAAAGCAATCTCCTTTTTTCTGGCTTCCTCGTTAAGTGGTAGTATCAACGCTCTTCTGACTTGATGGTGGAATGCTGCTAATTTTTGGGAATTACAGTGGTTGGAGTCATTCCTTATGTAGGCTGGCGTGAAGTTACTTTTTCTGTGGACGTCAAAGCGTAATTGATTTCCTGAGCGTATGATTAACAAATCAAGAAATGGTAACTGCCTGTCTTCTTCCTCTTCCATGGTGAAATTGATATGGCTGCACAAAGAATTAAGGGAGACCAAGAATTCCCTAATATCTCCTTCTTGTGTGTTGTAGATGCAGACAATATCATCTACATATCTATACCATATTCTAGGGAAGTATTTGAAGCTATTTAACGCAATATTTTCCAATTTACGAATATACAAATTGGCTAGGTAAGGGCTAACACTGCTGCCCATTGGTGTACCGTCCGTCATCTTATAATACTGCCCGTTGAACATGAAAATATTGTTGTAAACGATATCGATTCTTATAAAGTAAACGATATATCGGCTCTTATAAGTGGATTGCCTTCTAAGTGTAGTTTCTGGAGGTGGATATTTTTAAATTTGAAATGATCGGGTCTTAACAGTTTAGCGTGATTGGTTGTTTTGTTTTGTGTTAGTATAGTTGTAATTAGTTATTAAGGTTACTTTTCTGTAATTGGTCAATTATTGTTGTAATTTTCTTATAAATTCCGAGTTCTCTGTTTGTTAATCACTCACTGATGAAGAAAGCATAGCTTTCGAAATGTACATCTGAGGCATTATTAAATGATTATTGTGGATTTGTGGTTTCCCGTCGTCGTTAGTTTGGGTATACACAGTCTTATGTACCTTGTTATTCCCCCAAATTGCATTAATCTAGGCTTTACAGAACCTGAGTTATTAACTTGTTGAACTTGGTGGCGGCATTTTTATTTCTGTTCATATCTCAGTTATCGTTCATATTTGAACCCATGTTCATAGGACGTTTTGTGTTTATCTTAACCTCTATAATACCCCCTTTAGGTATTTTACATTCGATGTAAATCACCCTGTATAAAAATATTACTGTAATATTAAACAAACAATTATTATATTCTTTTTTTCAGCATATTTGAAAATCGTTTTACGAGCTATATTCTTGTTTAATTTAGATTGTTAGCATCTAAAATTATTTTTAAGTGTACGTTTTCAATTTTATTTTCAAATTTTACAAATTGTTGTCAATAGGTGGCTCTATAAGACTTCTGTCCAGACTAGGGAAAAAAGCGGACACTTTTACCAATAGACAAACCGTGAATAGACCAGGCTTCTCTTAATCCATGTAGGCTTTAGTTATAGCTTCAATTACATTTGAAGCCTCGAGGCCCCTGGCGGGGTCCTAGAGATTTATATCAGCTTCCTTTTATAATAGCTATATTTTTTAGTACGACACTAAACATATACAAAATTTCAGGTTCTATACCTTTCCGTTCAAAAGTTATAACTTGATTTGGATTTGAGGCCTCGGGGTCTTCTGGCGGGGCCCCAGAGGCCTACATCACATTTCTTGTAAATTTGCTATATTTTTTTAGTGTCATACTATAAATATACAAAATTTCAGTTTCCTAGGTCGTTCCGTTCAAATATTATAGCTTCAATTGTATTTGGGGCCTCGGGACCTCCGGCGGGGTCCTAGAGGCTTATATCATTTTTTTTTGTTTATTGGTTTTATTTTTTTAGAGCCGCACTACAAATTTACGACATTTCAGGATTTTAGGCCTCTTTGTTCAAAAGATAAAAAAAGAACCATGAAATTCATACAAGTGCCCCCTGAGGGGCCCCGCCCCGAGCCACCCTAGAGGATTCGCTATATTTTTCGCACCATCCTCTGTATAGGGCCTAGGGTCTATGTGTACAAAATTTCAAAAGTTATGGCGTGTGACATACACACATACAGAGTACATACATACATCTGTACCGTAATTAATAGGGTTTTAGACGATGCTAAAACAATAAAAATATCTTATCTTTTTCGTAGGCTGCGTTCAAAAATATATTGACGTCATAGTTTTAACTTTAGTAACTACATCTATTGACATTTAAAAATAACACATTAAAATAAATAAATAAATAAATAAATAAATAAATAAATGAAATTAAATCCTAAGTAAGTAGTTTCAGATATTGTAAATTATGAAATTCATAACAAGTATACGATTCTTATTTTTTAATTTTAATAAAAAATAATAACATTCAAATAAAATTTTGAAATTGATTAACAGAATGTTTCTAAAATATATCAATTCAAGTCCAAGTACGTAACTTTACAAAAAAATCAAATCGAATAAAATCAAAAGCAATTGACAGTATTTTTTTCTCATTTTATGTTATATATTACATGTGTATAATTAATTTTTTAGTTTTAAAATATAGTGGTCATGCAATATACCCCCAAAATGGTCTGCCGAGGAAATTGAGTAATGAGGGAGGTAAAAAAAAACAACAGCCGACGAGCCATTTTCAATGAAGAGCAAAGTTTACATCTAACCGTTGTAGATGTGTTTTTGTGTTAGGTTATAACTGTCAAATTGACAATAGTGACTTTGTCACATTGTAACAGGACACAATCTGTTAGTATCGTTCTCATATTGACAGCGACTTTTTTATTATTAGCAATACTGTCAGCAAGTAACATTATTTATTGGATGCTCGGATCGGTGCAGCAGTGTCTGACGGGAACTGTGGTGATCCGTTGTAACAAACTTGAGCTTAGGAAAAAAAAAGCCAAACTTGTCTGTTTTCAAATCCATCTTTATCCCCATTCCCATCTATGGTCATGAGTCTAGGGTAATGACCGAAAGAGTGCCGAAATGAGATCCTGGGAGGTTTGGCAGGTGTTCCCTACTAGACAGGGTGTTCAGTATTCTTATGATGCAGTCTTTAGGTCTTGAGAGGGCTCAGAGCTTTGATATGGCCGCATGTGAGGATGCAGCAAATGTCCTCCTAGACAGTTGATATTTTCCAAGTCACCAATTGTACCAATATTTTGTGTGCACCAATTGTGTGCTGTAAAAAGAGGTCTTGTGGAGCCCTCAATGTTGGATACAACAGTTTAGCCTTGGAACGAATTCTGGTTATTTGTTCGAAAAGGCTGGAAGCCTATTCGGAACGAGTTTCAGTGTGGCTCATTGATAGTTATGTGGATCGTGTCTGCTGTGTGAATCCACGCAGTATACACTGAGTTAGCAAAACTCATGGGATAGCAAGCACATTGATTGATGGGCATGGCTCACGAATTCACAGGGGTAACGGATTCTGGGAATTGACCATTAGACGTTGTGGGAAGAGCTTGGATAAGTGATTAATCAGAAATGGCACGTGGTCGCGAGTTGACGTCTTTTGAACGGGGTATGATAGTAGGTGCCCGACGCATTGGATGTTCCATTTCGGCAGTGGTGCAGGAATTTCGCTTTCCCCGCTCAACTGTCTCCAGGGTGTATCGGGAATGGCTGGATGAAGGCATCACAGTCCACAACAGGCACCATACCGGGCGTCCACTGCCCTGAATGATCGTGACCGGCGACACCTGGGACGAATGATTCAGAGAGACAGGAGCGCAACAGTGCAGCAAGTCACAGACCAGTTCAATACTGGCCGCACTAGAAACGTCTCTCGGTGGACAATCCGTCGGAATCTGCATGCCCTCGGGTTTGGCAGCCGTCGCCCTACACGGGTGCCAATACTTACCCAGCGTCATCGGACACTCCGGCGTGCATTTGCCACCAACCATCTTGGCTGGACTCTGCAACAGTGGCGTAACATCATATGGTCAGATGAGTCACGATATCAACTGTATCACGCTGATGGGAGGCACCGTGTGTGGCGCAGACCTCACGAAACGATGGATCCCGCATGCCAACAGGTGGTGGTGCAGGGTGGTGGGGCGTCAGTGATGGTCTGGGGTGCATTTTCCTTGTTTGGAATGGGCCCTCTGGTTATCCTGGACCAAACGTTGAATGGTCCACGGTATCGTCAACTCATCGGAGACCATCTGCACCCGTTTTTGACATTTCAACACCCTGACGACGTAGCAGTCTTTCAAGATGACAATGCTCCACCACATCGCTCCAATGTCGTCCGCGAATGGTTCGAGGAGCATGCAGGAGAGGTCCAACGACTGAGCTGGCCAGCCCGGAGCTCTGACATGAATCCCATCGAGCATATCTGGGATGCTGTTGAAGTCAGGCTCCGGGCACTGGATCATCCGCCCACGAACGGGCAGCAACTATCTTCGGCTCTGCAGACTATCTGGTGTCAACTGCCTCCAGAAGTGTACCAGGGACTTGCAGACTCACTACCACGCCGTATTGCTGCACTCCACAGGGCCAGAGGTGGCCCGACCAGATATTAAGTAACTATCCCATGAGTTTTGCTAACTCAGTGTATACCCCTTTGCTGTATTCAGTTCTGGAAGTGGGTGGTGATAAATGCATTCTCATTCTGCAAGTGTGCAGAATCAATAGTAAGTGTCCGCAACTCAGAGTGTTGTTGAGCAAACGTTCAGTGTTTAAAATGCTTAATACAGGAGTATTGATGTGAAGTTTTCATTTTTGAACCAAATAAATTTGTCATCTCACTGTTTATTTGTGTTGAATCATATTTTTTGTCGATGTGACGTCTTTCAATGAAAGACTTGAACCAGGGACTGTCATACTTTCTACAAGCGTAAAATACCGGATAATATAAGCGGAGACAAAGGTGCCATTTGTTGGCATGCGCGCGCATAAAGGCTTATCGCCATGGTCAAAGAATATCTTACATTGTTAGACCGTGAGTACCGCCAACCCACAGAACATAAAACATGTTTGCGGTACTTATTGAGTTGCCCTCGTATATTGATTAATCTCTTTTACATATAGGGAAACGTACAGATAGACATTGAATGTTAGGCATCTTGGTCTTTCAAACTTTTTTTTTGAAATCCTGTATTTAAATTGATTTGAATTAATAAATATATTTCTAAATTTAGCTAAATCCGCCGTGTACTTACCTAATAGGTCTACATAGATGTTGCATTTATGACTATCCATAGGATATGAGTGGAGATCAAACTGGCACCTGAATTTGACTGTTTGCCTAAAATTATTTTTAGAAATGCAAAAATTACCATTTCAGTTTAAAACCTGAATTCTTCTTTAAGATATATGTAGTCAGCAAGTTTATAGATGATAAAAGAAAATTTAATGAAGGAACAAAAAGCCATAGTTTAAGTGACTGTTAACAGACAAACCATTTTTTTAAAAATATATTTTCACATATAATAATCTACACTAATATTATGAAGAGCTAAAGTTTGTAGTTTGTAAGTTTGGATGTAGGAGGTAATCTCCGAAACTACACATCCAATTTCAAAAATTCTTTCACCAATATTTAGAATGGACTTTCAGGGTGGACATAGACTATATATAATATATAATATTTTCCCGATAGAATAAAAGGTCTTTTCGTGACGACCAATACAACAAGAAGTATATAAAGAAGCTGGTTGACTGACTCATCAACGCACAGCAAAATCTACTGAAGCCACCAACTCGAAACTCGGACGGATAGGTAGGGGCGTGCTAAGACAGAGTTTTTCGAAATTCGGGCCCCCTGCCCACCCAGACAGGCAGAAAGGAATTGCATGTTCGGTCGCTCGGCTCCGCCCCCAATAAACGCAGATCTTCGAAATTTTGCAGGAAGGTTTCTAGCTACCGTTCCAAAAAAGTAGTTTCCCCGATTTTTGATATTCGAATTTAAAGAGTGCGAAAACTGAAAAACATAGATTTTCGGGGGTGTTTCACAAAATTTTCTGATATTTTGATGCAACTTCGGTGGGAATAAAGATAAAACAACGAAATTCGGAGGGAAGGTTCTCGGGGATATTTCCAAAAAAACAATTTCTGATTTTTTGGGTTTTCGCTTTGTGAGGGGCGTCAGGAGGGCCCAAAGATTGGCCCCCCGTTTTGTGTTTTGCCGTCTAACTCCAATGCGGAAATGCAGAGAGCTACAAAACTGAGTACGAGGATGTAAAAGAAGTATACAGGGTGTAAATTTTAAGTTGACAAAGCAGAATAACTCGAAAAATAAGCTTCACACGAAAAAATGCGTAGAATCCAAAGTTGATTATTTTCGAGGGGGCATCTGCTGGTGCTAAAATTAGCCCACCCCCCCCGGCCCCTGGGGGTGGGGCGGGGGGCAACTTTAAAATTTCAAATGGGAACCCCTATTTTTTATTGCAGATTCAGGTCCTACATAAAAAACTACGTACATTTTGTCTGAAACATTTTTTTTTATTTTTGGTAGATGGCGCTGTAATTCAAGAAAATCCATTTTCTCATTTTTGCGTGGAAAT
>JAHWFO010054548.1:652926-676003 GCA_023313115.1 Rhysida immarginata
ATTTCCACGCAAAAATGAGAAAATGGATTTTCTTGAATTACAGCGCCATCTACCAAAAATAAAAAAAATGTTTCAGACAAAATGTACGTAGTTTTTTATGTAGGACCTGAATCTGCAATAAAAAATAGGGGTTCCCATTTGAAATTTTAAAGTTGCCCCCCGCCCCACCCCCAGGGGCCGGGGGGGGGGGGTAATTTTAGCACCAGCAGATGCCCCCTCGAAAATAATCAACTTTGGATTCTACGCATTTTTTCGTGTGAAGCTTATTTTTCGAGTTATTCTGCTTTGTCAACTTAAAATTTACACCCTGTATAAATAGGAGCATTCGTTGAATTTTGAAAATCGATTATTAGGGAGGCAGAAATCCAAAATAATCCTAAAATAGGCCTAATGTTGACGTTCGCGTCAACCCCACTCTGGCAAATTCACGTACGACTTAGATGTTTGAACCAAGAATCGTTCACATAATTTGCAAAAAAACAATTTCAGCTTTTTTTTCATATTTTACCCCTTTGCCCCCTTATGGCCCTCCGTAAAAATATGTGATTTCTCGCAGTTTATCCAGTATTTCGCGAGTAACAAGTGAAAAAAAAAATTATTTTTTTTTAAAAAAAACAACGCTTATGTCAAAATTAGGTACACATATCGCCATCTCTTGAGCAAACAAACAAACATAAGCCAATTCTATTTCATATTAATTTCCTCCACCCTTTGGATTTTTTGAATTTTTTTTTTGTTTCAAGCATTGTCACTGACTTTACGCATGTGTACAAAATTTCAGCAAGATCGGACTAGTGGTAGGGGTTGAAATATTGATCACAAGATTTCATCCACCAAACATGACCCAAATGGCGAAATTTATATAAGCGTTGTAAAAATAATAATAATAATAATAATAATAATAATAATAATAATAATAGATCTAGAATAATGAAATTTGGTACGGCGACGGCAATTAACGAGATCAACTGTGTGCTTGGTTCATTTTTTAAATATCTGGATCCAATTTTCCGGTATTTTATGTTTTCCGTTTTTTTTTCTCTTGGTTTTCATAAATTAACATACAAACTCGCATGTCGAAAGCTTAGCTTTTACAGTGGTCATAAAATATGGAGTTTATTATTTGATTTAAAATTTATTTAAAGTATCTAGGACTATTTTTCGATTTATAAAATATCTGATATACTAGCTGATTTTTTTTTTTTTCTTTTTAATGAAATTTAGCAATTTCTGAATGTGAACATACAGAAAAAGTGAACATTATTCTCCACTTTTTTCCTCCAGCACTGCCTCAAACTCACTCAGCTAAAGGGTCGGTAATTGGATAGGAGTGTAAGAGAATACAATAAGAACATTTTTAAAAACTTTGTCTGTCTGTTTGAAAACGCTAATCTCCAAAACTACTTGACGAAAAAGACAGACAGAAATTTCATGGGGTTTTCAAGGTAAGTTGAGCGTAGCTTGCGGCTTACGAAAAAAAAAAGATATCTTAATTTAAAGTTTTGGAGTATGCTCAGCTTAGTCAACACCTCCTAGAGAGAAGGCCTGTGGACAAAAGGTGTATACAATTATTACATCATCAAGCGGCCAAATTTAGGGCTTATTATTGGTAGATATACGATTAAAAATTAACAACGTAATGTATATACCTTTTGTCCGCAGGCATTCTCTCTAGGAGGTGTTGGCTTAGTACAGTTCGTAGAAAAGTCAAAAGATGGCGATTCATTAGTTGATTTTTAAAAGGCGCTTATAGGCTATATAACAATAGCGAAATATTACCGGTCTGCTAGTCAATTATATTTTTCGTAAATTTAGACGAATAAAATTTATTATATACAGAAGGAGAATAGTGCCAATTATAATGGTACGAGGAAGAGAAATAAAAGCTAACTATTCCAGATAGTCCGAAATTACGAGCGCTATTTAATACTTCATGAATAAATAATAGTCGACCGCTTTTTTCACAAAAGGTTTATTAGGCAGGGATATATTTCGATTGCAAGACAGTCTACTTTCTACATGGCAAAGTAATTGTACAGAGACAAGTTATATGCCAGATCTGTTAAAAAAAAAGACCGGACTTTTGACTTTATTACCTGAATGACAACCGTTGCTGTTGGAATAGTCTCTAGAATTCGTTTCTTGGGATAGCGCGTAGCTACTCCGCGAATTCTTTTTAATCTCATCTACATTTTGAAAAGGCCTGCTGGGGCTAAATCTGGAGAGTACGGAGGGTGGGGAAGAACGGCCACTTCCTTAGCGGCCAAAAATTGGCCAAAAGAAGAGACGAGTGACTTAGAGCATTAACCCAGCTCTTGTTTTGCCATAGCTCAGTCCATCTTGACTTAACAGAATGATGTCTGCATGAGTTCACTTTAGCAGGTGTACAAGTAAATCGCCAACGGATAAAGGTGTATGACTCACCAAACAATATTTTGTTACCAAAGATTACCACTTGGGGTGCTTCTAAAAACTCTCTCCAGTCGCGATCGAGCATAAGCGTTCATGATCAACGCGAGCAGTGCATCTAAAAATGACAAAGCGCTCGTCACTGGCGCCTCTAAAAACTCCCCGATCTCATCGTCTTGTTGGGAACGCTCAGGATCAATGTGATCTTATTTCCAATGTGATCACTTCGCGTTGCCTCGCTCACTTTCACTACTTTCGCTTTCCAATAATGGCTGACAGTGAAAGCGTATCCCACCTCGAAGTCTGTTCCCAATGCGGTTTATAGTTTTGTAATGAAAATGAAGGCACAGAACAGGTAGAGGCGAAGGAGCTGAAGATTAAAGCGAAAAAAACTTTATATGTTTTCTTTTTTTAATTTTTCTCTTAGGTTTCGAATTTTCTTTAAACTTTCGTTTTTCTCGTACGTCCACTCTCGTATTTATGGTCATTAAAGAATAAATACATTGAATTCTAATAAATCCCCACCAGATTATAATATTGGACAATAATTAATAAATAATTACGATTAAAACAGAATATTTGAAAACATAACAAGTTTCTGTGGCAGTTACTTCTTATTTACTGAACGGGCTGTTATCTCGATATCTTGGGGCCACGGTGTAAGATTAGGAGGTGAGGAAACGGCGCCCGAATGCATGTTACTTAAACGTAAGTAGTTCGCTACGTCAGCCAGTGTGAGGCGCTGCATTTCTAGGATGCTATCGGTTGCTAAAAGCTACATTTGAACTATGCGTTTCTTGCTTTATTAATATATAAGATGGATCGTAAAATGTAGGAGAAAAATTGGTATGATATAATCTAACATCCTTTTAGCAGATCACAAATTTTTTATGCAACTGACAGTCATTTTGATAATAAATTTTCAAATATTTTCGAAGCCATGTTTACCATATGATTATGTGGCTAAAGATGAATGGCTTGAGGATGCAAATGTGAATTGAAACTTCTAGTACGTAATTAAAAGTACATGTATCGTTATCAAAATTGGTTGGTTGGTTTATTAGAAATTTTGGCGTCGACTACTAAGGTCATTTTGCGCCTTTTACACAAGTTATATCTGTACGCAGCCCGGGACAAACACAAACATCCATGCCCACGGCGGGATTCGAACCCACGACCAGATGGACTCGAGAACTAGAAAGCCTATGTCCTAGCCCTCACGGCCACCTGGCCAGCTTATCAAAATTGAGGTAATTTTCGAATTTTCACTTTTGTTTAACTTTCAAAATGTTTGATTGGCCTGTTCTTCTGGGAATGCAAAAGCAATAGGAAAGTGGAGATTTATGATAGATACCTGTAGCCCAAAATCAATGAATACAAAGTTTCTAAAGTGTTCTGAGGAAGTTGATTTAATTAAACTGGCTGAAAAATAATGTTTAAGGCCGGTTCTAGCAATCTCGGATAAATCTTCAGATAGCTATCGAAGATTTAAACTTATCCCCGGTATACCGCTTCAGTTGCGTTCTATCAACATTCTTTATTCCTCGGAAAACTTTATTGACGGTATAGTGCACAAGAAATATAAAGCGCACTGTGATTAGTCAGTTTGATATTTAGTGCTTCCCTCTAGTGTGTAAAAACCCCCAAAAGTGTTCATTCCAGTCAGTGTTGGTGTTGAAACGTGTCGAGCTCCAACGATCATGCCTCGTTCAAAGTCAGCCAAATCCTTGGATTTACCCTTATTCAGCTCACTTCTGCTGCTACTTTCTTTTGTGTTCTGAAAATCATAAAGTAAGATTCACCATACTAATGATCAGCCAGTAGTGGTATAGACTGGTGAGGGGAGTGCCCTCTATGGGTCCCAGCCTACCCTCTCCGAGGAGAAGACCGGAATGTGTGGCGCCGATTGATTAGCGATGTATGATTTGGTCGATCCGCTTTTGTTTTTTTTTTCTTCTTGTGTGCTGCCCACCCTTTTTTGTAGGATAGGGGCGTGATGTTTTTGTTTGTTGTTGTTGTCTGCTGCTACTGCAACTAGTGATCCAATGCATTCCTTTTATACACCGCTTTGGCCTGTTCCATTGTTTGGGTGTCACTGGGAGGCCGATCCATTTTCCGTAAGAGGTGTCTCTAATAAATTGGTCATTCAGTGCAATGCTACGACAAATCTTAGTGAATCTCAGTCATTGCAGTGCCTCTTTTCCCTCATGGAAATTGTTCATTTGTGCATGGAAAATATCTTTTCACTACTTAATTTATCGGGTGTATTACAACCGTCTTTCGCCATTGGAGTCTCAGGTGTTTCCTTGCGTGATGCTTTAGTTGACAGTCGCTCCCACGCACTGATGTACACTCTGACGAAGCTGCGACATATCAGCAGTCAGTATTGAAAAAATTTTTCACTACCACCTTCATCTGAAAAAAATTTATGCGAAATGGGTACCACACAAACTGCCCGAAGATCAGAAAAAGTTGCGTGTTGACAAAGCGAGAGAATTGCTCCATCATTTCCCTTCAAATGGTTCCAAGAGGGTTACAGACTTTGTCACAGAGGATGAGAGCTGATTTTACTATTACACAACCCCTAGTAAAATAGCAAAATGTATTTGGGTAGGTGAAGATGATTCTCAATCACAAGTGCTCAGGCCAGATTTTCGATCCCAAAGGCGTTTGTTCAGTATTTTATTTTATTTTTCTGGCCACTGCTTGTTAATTGTATGCCAGAGGATCTTACAATTACAAAACAGTACTACAAAAACATTGTGTTGTCTCATTAATTAATAAAATCAAACAGCAGCGCCCAACAATTCAAACCAGCAGAACTTTGCTTTTGCATGACAACGCGAGTGCCCAAAAGACGAAGACTGCTGCACAGCAAGAAAAAAAATAACATCTTGCCTACTCTCCCGACCTAGGGTTAAAAGAAAACTTGCTGGAAAGTCATTTCGTCGGGTCCAAGATCTCGCACAAGCAGTAAATTCATCTACGAACTATACCAGGAGAAGACTACCGTCTGGCCTTTAATAAGTGGCTTGAAAGGTTACAACTTTGCAGAGACGTCGGGGAAGATTACTTTGAAGGATTTTGGTCATTGTTACGTTTTTTGTATATTTTTTTGTATACTTATAAGCCTCATTTGCATAATTTTTTGAACCTCTCCTCGTACTTACAACTTCTGTCGGATTGTTTCGTTCAAAACTTGCAATCAAATTTTAACCCACTTCAAATGATTCCAAATTTTGCATACTGATTCATTTCCGGTGACAATTTAAGCCAAGATAAAAATTTTCAAAATTCGAATTCTTAAAAAGGGTTAAACTGACTTTCATTTAATTTACCCCTAAATAGGGATTAGGCCACCTCTTCAGATTTTCTTTATTTTTCACATATTTATAGCAAAAGCATGGGTTGAAATTGAATACAAATTCAAGACTAAAAAGAAAAAAAATAATAAAAAAAGAATTTTAAAACCAAATTTTTACTTTAAAAAGTGCACTAAAAAGTAAATGATGCCTTTTACTTACAAAAAACAACATTTAAATTAAATTTAAAATTTTTAAAATGAAAATACTGCATGAAGCGTTTATTATACGAGATTAAAATACGAAAAGAAAGGAAAACGTAAAGAAAGAATATAAAATCATATTTATCAAATAGTATATAATTTTTATTAAACAAGCCACCACACTTTTACTTAATTTTAATTTTATGAATTCCTATTATTATCTTATTTATTTGATTATTTTAGGGCATTTTATAACGTAAAAGTATGTGCTTAAAGAACTGTTCTTTCATTTCTTTTTTTTATGCATAATAAATCGAGATGCTTTTATTTGGAAAATACCAAAACACTGTTACCAAGTGTGGATATAGGGAGGGGCAACAACAGTGATATACTTCACTATTTCTCCCACCCCCCTTTTTCTACGTTATGCGCATGCTCAGTGATCCAGTTCCATCTTGGCAGTTATTTTTAAGCTCAGTTTGAATCTTCGTGCTGGAAGGCAACATACCTGTTTTTGGCATTTCCAGGATATTTTCTTAGTGAGTTTGGCTGTTTTTCTCCTTTATGTGAATATTAAAATAATTCTTTTTAAATTCAAATTAATTTAGAGATCTACATTTTTTTATATACTTAGATTTTATCTTGCATTTTTAAATTAAATCTTTTAAGCAATTTCCTCTTCGCGTTCGTGGTAATGATCGTTATTTCTGCGTATAGACCTAATATTTCAAAGTTTAATATTCATTAGGAGCTCGAAATAAAATTAAAATACTTAAAGACTAGTAATCTCTTAATGCAATTCAAGTTATTTTTAATTATAATTTAGACTAGTATTTTATTTCTCGAAAGTTATTGGTCCTCTACTGAGTTAGTTCTTATTAAAGCAAAATTTTCACTTTAGTTTATAAATTAGGATGTAATTTTGCTTACGATAAGTGTCGTACTGAATAGCTTTCTCGATTCCACGGAGATGCTTTTCATTGTACGTTTAAAAAAAAAAAAAAAACGTTAAGTGTGTTCATCTACGAGTTGTAAAATCCGGTCACTCTGTGGTCTGTACCAAGATAGATTTCCGGAAGTGACGTCAAGAAACTTTAAAGCGCTATAACTTTTTAACGGAGCCTCAGATCGAAAAACGCGACTAGACTTTTTTGCTCAGAATTTCACCCTCTACCTGTCTTTTCATTTGGGCACGACCTTTTAGAATCAACCTGGCCGATACCGATACTGATATTCCTTACCGATACCGAACTTTAAAGCGCTATAACTTTTTAATGGAGCCACAGATCGAAAAACGCGACTAGACTTTTTTGCTCAGAGTTTCATTCTCTACATATCCTTAAATTTGTGAAACGTCGTCCATTTACACCCTGTATAATCTTATATTTAATCTTATATATTAATCTTAATCTTATAAAAAAAAGTTTTTTAACAATTATATAAGATTAAATATAAGATTAAGTATTAAATAATGTTAATATCTACTACAAGTACTATGTTAATAATAATTTGTTGTCACGAAGAGATTGTCCTATAACATCCAGTGACATAGAAGATATGAAAAAAATTCCTTATCGGGAACTTATTGGCTCATTAATGTTTTTAGCTTTGTCTACCGGACCTGATATCCTATATACAGTTAATAAACTGGCGCAATTTGATACATGGTGTGTAGCACCACTGTCTAGAATCCACTTATCGTTTTCACAATTTATCAAGTTGAAAGAAAGAAGAAGTGAGTCTTTACCTTTAGACGATTCCTTTCCCTTTGACGTCTCTTTGTTTTTGGCTGATTTAGGCAAAACATCAATTTTTGGACACTTATTAGCATAATGTCCATGCTCACCACATCTGAAACACCGAACATTTTTCTTGTCACGAGTTGCACGTGGTTTTATCACATGAAAAGCTTCTTTTTGGGGAATGTCCTGTTTCATAGAGCGTCTTTCAAATTCCGTCAGAAGAACTTTTTTAATTTCCAAGGATGTGAACTTGGAATCGTCGACGTTGGCTAGAGTCATGACGATAATTTCATAAAGTTCAGGCAATCCGGACGGCATGGCATAGGCTAATTCCTCGTCTGGTACTTCTTTTCCAGCATCTTTAAGCAAATCACTACATATTTTTAAACGACTGAGATAAGAAGACATACTTTCATTTTCCTCAAGTTGGATGGAGATGAATTGCTTCTTCAGTTGCAAAATACGTCGCCTGGATTTAGGCTCAAAGACATTAATTAGAGTATCCCACGCTTCTTTAGGGGAAGTACAATCAACGATATGGATTTGTTGATCTGGATTAATCCCCAATGCTAATGTTGCAAAAGCTTTATCTCTCTTGGTTTGGAAACTTGCCTGTTGACTGGCTGTTGCATCAGCACATAACACAGCACTTCCATCGACATATGACCAAAGTTCCTTGTCGATCAGCAACATCCGCATATTGAACTTCCAAGTTCTATAGTTGTTTTCTCCCAGCTTTTCGAACTCCATACGTGGTTGCATAGAAGCCATCTTGGTAATGGCCCAAGCCAAATACGTTCGAAAACAAGTCCTGTTAGGTTTAAATGAACAACTCTACCTTAGCTTGCGCAGTGGAAGCGTGCTGGGCCCATAACCATGTTAATAGAATTGTAATAAATCGAGCTGTTCAAGGGAGATTTTTTTTTTTTTTTTTTTAGAAAAAAGGTTTTATGCATTTTTTACTACAGAGACAAAAAAGAGAGGAGACGATTACTAAAAAAAAAAGGCAACAACAAAACAGCAGTATACTTAACAATAAAAATCTTAATGCTATTTATCAACAATGGTCTGATAACATTTTGAACATAATTCTCAAGATGAATAAAGCAAATATTCACATAATTTAATAATAATAATATAATAATATATAATAATAATAATATATATTATTATATTTTAACATATATATTAATCTTATATATTAACATTATTTAATACTTAATCTTATATTTAATCTTATATATAAGATATAATTTGTTTTATTTTTGAATATTGTTTTTTCCTCCACACGTCACTACTAACTGTATGTTTCATTATTGTATTTATTTCTAGTAGCCCCCGGGGACCTAACTCGTCGGTTTTGTACCATACCGGTCCCCGGACGGCATCATTGTATCTTCCTCTAAAAAAATAAAATAAAAATAAAATAGGATTGTTAAAAAACTTTTTTTTATAACATGTCACATTTTTTTTTTTTTGAAAAGTAACATGCTTTGGCTTGTTTATGGTGCATATTAATTGATATCCAGGAATATTGTTTCGTTTTGACACTTAAAAAGTCTTGAAATCAGCTGTAGCTCTGTGCATAAGTAAACACAGTTGTTTCCAAAGTTGCCCATTCTAAAAGCGCCCTCATGTGAGAAGTCGTTGAACTAAGGCGGTCTTAAGATTTCAATAGAAATCGTGTCGATTGAACAGGCTGTTATCTATATAGTAGGCTGTGCTTAAACTTAAGTAGTTCGCTACGTCAGCCAGTGGGAGGCGCTGCATGTCTACAGTGCTATTGGGTGCTAAAAGCTACATTTGAACTATGCGTTTCTTGCTTTATTAATATATAAGATGGATCGTTAAATGTAGGAGAAAAATTGGTATGATACAATCTCGCATCCTTTCAGCAGATCATAAATTTTTATGCAACTCACAGTTATTTTGAAAATAATTTTTCCCATATTTAAGAAGCTAAGTTTACCAAATGATTGTGGCTAAGATGAATGGCTTGAAGATGCAAATGACATGCAAATTTATTAAATTTTATAAAAATTCGCCAACTTCAATAATCTAAATTAAAAAGTATAAACTCCACCTTTGTCAAAACTTATAAATTTATTTATAAATCAAAATTTTAAACCATTTCCAAAATTAATCAATTTAAAAATTATTAATAATCATCAGAATATTAAAAAAAAAACTTTTTCTTAAACTTATAAATTCTTTACAATTTTTAAATGGACAATGGGTATTTTTTGATATCAATTTAAAAAAAGGTTTTTAAAATACTCTGATGATTATTTACAGTTTTTAAAATTTGTAATTATTTTTAAAAGAATATTTTTGGAAGTGATTTGATATCAATTTATAGGTATTTTAAGGTCAATTATTTTGAAAATACAACTTTCACGTGTTTTCTGAATCACGTTTACCAAAAATAGCCTATCTGGCTTTTGGGTGAAATATTGACTCGTAACTACTTGCTTTGGGTCACTATAACATAAATAACAAATTTTGTACGTTTTATCTATCTGAAAAATAAAATGAACACAATTTATAGTTTTTTGAAAAAGTTAACAAGTTTTTAAATTAGGGCATAGAATTTTTTCTTTATTATATAAAGAAAAAACCGAGAGTTTCATGGATTTTACGGTATAAAAATTTCTTGTTCATAAAATAAAAAAAAAAAATTAAATGTGAATAACATAAGATGAAGGAGAACAGAATATACAGGGCGAGTCAAAACTCAAAAGTATGTTATCCTCCTTCTCCCCCATATACAACAAATCTGTTACAGGCAACATATAGGAAGTTAGGTAGGGGCTAAACAATGGTGGTGTCGACTATAACATTTGACCTCTTTAAGGGTTCAAATCATAACGTAACTTTTTAACCGTAATTTTAAAAATGGCAATGGAAAACTTGTAGAACACAGCCTGTTAACATTTACCCCTAAATCACCGTTTTTACGTAACTTATTTCTCACCCTGTAGATATAGCGTTGAAGAATTCCTTAGTGCACAAAGAGTTTGGAAATTTTCTTTTATTTTTTGTCTTTTCCCATATTAAAATTCACCTGTTTACAAAACTACCTAAATATCAATATTAAATAATAATAAATGAGTTTTGCAATAATTTCAATTTTATAATCATTGCAAGGAAAATAAAATTTTTGAGTCCAGCAGTTCAAATAGTATTTCTTCAGGTGTCAGGATATGTATTTCCGTAAAAAAAATAATAATAAACTGACGAAAATAAATCTTCCCATCGTTTTCTATAAAAGATACATCGCAGTCATAAATTTTAAAATTCTTTTGTTCTCATATAGAGTAATTTAGATAAATGTTCAATTGCGAGATTTACAGTGTCGCAAAAACTGGCATCCCGAGGGCGCTGCATTTGTGCTGTTTCCAGACCAGACTTTTAACCTACTTGCGTTGATCGTCCGGGAGAAACTATAATATTTACAGTTTATTAAGTTGATTTATGGAAGAAAATGGTACACTGTTGTGTTCCTTTTTGCACGTCAGACTGTGCAAAGAAGGCAGGTGTAAGTTTTCACGAGTTCCCTGTAGATGAAAACCGCAAATCGTTCTGGCTAAAGGCGATCAGCAGACAAATTAAGATATTATCCATCAATTTTCTGTTTAGAATAAAATTTATTAGTCTAGTAAAACCAAGAGCATATAAGATATTATCCTTATGTGCTCTTAGCAAAACTAGCGAAACATTGCACTATAAAGACAATAGAAAATTAAAATTAAAAGTTATGAGCAGTAGCATAGTCAGAAATTTTAGGTGAAGGAGAAATATATTTATAAAAAAAGCTTACAGGAAATATATTTATAAAAAAAAATAACTTACTAAAAAAAATTAAATTTTATGAAAACTATAAAAAATATTCTATAATGAAAAATGTACAATATCCCTGATAAAAGGATGATCCGCTTATAAATTTTTTAATGATTTTTCATAAAATTAATTTTTGTATGTTGTTTTTTAAATAAATACTTTTCTTATATCGAACTCCACATATAATAAATAAAAAAGAATAAAAATTATGGATGTAAACAAACAGGAAGGAGAATTTTAGATTAGAATTTTCTCCGATGGCAATTACGTTCATCCACAAGTTGGAGATAGTAATTAAAAAGTGTCTTCCTTACTTTTTGAACAAATGTAATGTAAGAAAAAATCTTTGTCAGATTTTGTTGCCATGGATGAAGAAAAACCCTCTGTTCCATTGTGATGGTAAGGAATAGTATGAACAATTTTGTAAAAAAATTTTTAGAAACTATATCTAGCAAATTATGCTAAAATAAAAAGTGATAACTTATTTAGAGAAAGTAAATTTTGTAAATTGAAGAGGAAGCCTTTATCTAGAAAAATAATAAAGTTGACTGATATTGAAAAGTGGTACAAGTGTCTTATATTTTTTTTATCAAACATTTTATCAATATATGCATAAAATTTATTTAATATTTTAATTGTCATCCGAAAAAAAATCAAACCAAAACTGAACATCAAATATTATTTTAATTTTTTTTATTAAGAAATTAATTTTTGTTGAACAAAGTCGTAAGTTTTTTTTTTAATATTTTTATTCGGTTGAGGATTGAAAAATAAATTTTTTTTGTTGATAAAATAAGTTTACCTCAACATTTAATTAATTCTTAATAAAAAAAAAATATTTAATATAATAATTTAATTACTATATAGCAAAAAACTAGGTTATTGAAGCTATTAATTAATAGTAAAATTATAAAAAATAATTTTATTTATCATTTCCAGTACCATTAAAAGCTATTCTCTTAAACATTCTCTTAACAGCACAATAGCAGCGCCTCTCGTGACAATCTGAAATAACTGTCCTCAGAAAAAAGGGACCATATTTTTGAATAGAAATGCGCGAAGTGACCAGGCTGTCTCTAATCATGTAGGCTGTGGCACAGCCTATTATATAGATAACAGCCTGTTCAATCGACACGATTTCCATTGAAATCTTAAGACCACGTTAGTTCAACGACTTGTCACGTGAGGGCGCTTTTAGTGAGGGAAACCTAAAGTACTGGATAAGGAAAGTAAGGACACTCCGCCATTTCTGTGCAAAATTCCTTCATAGAGGCATCTCCAGGAATGCTAAAAAGGTCAAATCGCAGGTTATTATTCAACAGCATTGCAAGAACCGCAAAAATTATTAATAATATTAATATAACAAAGTTATTATAAAAATAACTTGCATAATTATTATGGAATTTTGCACAGAACTGGCGGAGTGTCCTTACTTTCCCTATCCAGTACTTTAGGGAAACCTTGATAACAACTGTGTTTACTTATGCAGAGAGCTACAGCTGATCAAGTCTTTTTAAGTGTCAAAATGAAACAATATTCCTAGATATTAATTAATATGCACCATTAACAAGCCAAAGGATGTTACTTTTCAAAAAAAAATGCGGCATGTTATAAAAAAGTTTTTTAACAATTATATAAGGCTAAATATATATCTAAGATTAAATATAAGATTAAGTATTAAATGATGTTAATATATAAGATTAATATATTAATATATAAAGTTAAGAGTACATATTAATAATATATAACATTAATATATTTTTATTAATATATATATTTATATATAAGATTAATATATAAGATTAAATATATATACAGGGTGTTTCATAATTGGTGTCTCGTCTTTAGGTCCAAATAACGACTCAAGGGGAACAGATTGGGGGAAAATGAATATTGATTATTTGGTTTTAATATCCCCTAATTCAGAACAAAAACATTTCGCGTCCCTGGGGGTGAAGGGGTAAATTTTTGAAAATTTTAATTTTGTAGGGGTAGGGGTTAGACCCCATGTGTTATTTAGAAAGTTGTAGAGCATCATGTAAAATGTGGGTTTATCAAAAAACCCGGTGAAAAAAATCTTATCCCCTGCCCTTTATCGAGTGGGTAAAGTGGAAGGTTTCTAATCTGTTCTTCTGTTTTTGTCTACATTTGCTAGCCATACCTTTCCCTTTCCTCACTCGATAAAGGGCAAATTAGATAAAGGGCAAATTTTAACTGCGCAAATCTCATAAACGGTTCGTTATCCGAACTATGTTTATATGAACCTTTGTTTTCATCTCGCTGTAGGGAATCACCACCAGAAGTTTGTGACAGGGGCTTAGATACACCCTGTATTATGGACGGATGAGGCAAAATTCACGAGGGATGGAGTTGTTAACAGACAACCAACACCATTGGTCAGACAGTAATCCCCATTTATGTGGGAGGCTTCTTAAATGGTCCAAATGGTGTGGGATTGGAATGACAGTTCTCAGGGTCAGTTTAGTTCTCAGAGTCAGTTTCCGCCACCAAACAATAGCACAAAACGTTAAAATGGGTAGTAATGGTTGTAACGTACATTCAGTTTTTGGTTTTAAGCTCCAAGATTTACCTAGGGACTTTTCTACATCGATACAGTTTCAGTTTGGCTTAATTACCTTGTTAATTTTATTTTCAATTTAATCTGCTGTCCAGCGTTACCACAAGATATGACATCTTGAACAAAGTTGGTATTTGATGAATATGAATAGTTTATCTTCTACAGATAAATGGCACAAATGTGATCTTTTGAGGGTTGACTCTCAAGCCCCGTTCACCGCTACAAGATTGAACCTCATGCAAGGTTTCTTGCATAAAATCCAATGGAATACATTTATCTATTCCCCATACGTAGATGACAATCGATTGTTATATCTTGGTATTCTTAACGGTCGCTATTAGAGCACGTGCAATTGACTTGAAAGGTCCACGAAAAACTTCCCTTTTTGATACCCGATTTCCCCAGTCCAACACAAAATTTGATGGCGTACCGCTGTTCAATCGTTCGCTGCATTTTGAGCTTGCACCGAGTCACTCGACAGGGATCCACTAAAACTTCGATCTAGCCAGAACAAACGCTCGCAGGCGACTGACGCTTGGCGCGTTTTGGTCAGACCCCACGCCACCAAGCACGCTCGGTGAGAGCGCGTTGTGAACTACAGTCACGTCAGGAAAAAATTGTTCCCGATACTTTTTTTACGAACCCTGTAGTTACACATATGGAAGACAGAAATTGTAGAGCATTACTTTCTGAACCAGCATTAAAAATATTCTTATTCTCGTCCAATTTTAAAAGAAGACATTCTTTAGGATTAGAAAAGCGAGTTCACTGTGGATAGTGTTATAATAAAGACACAAACCTCTTGTCCACAAAGATTTATTAAGCGTATACGTATTTCGGTCTCTTTGAGACCATTATTCAACGCAGATTACAATGAAACTAGTTGATAACTGGCAATTTATAAGAAAATAGTTACTTTAGACAACCAATATGCCAGAAAAATCCGGAACCTCTGTTGAACAATGATTCTGGCCCCCTTGGCGACTCAGTTTTGTTAAAACTTTGTCATAATGTGTAGTTTTTTTGTCTTTGTTTTTCAATAACTTTATTCGTTAATATTTTTTTTCTTTGTAAATGTGTTCTCCGTACGTTTTCTGGTTGGCCGGTTTTCTTACCAACTGATTTTTCATCTAAGGGGAACACATATTTTATCATTCAGCCTGTCAAACAAATTATTTCACTCGAAGATGCTGATTGTTGTCTAAAGTGAACATTTTCTTATAAATTGCCTGTTATCAAGACGTTTCATTGTAATCTGCGTTGAATAATGGTCTCAAAGATACTGAAATACGTATACGCTTTGTGGACAAGAGATTTGTGTCTTTATTATTCTTTAGAATGGACGTAGGTAATTTTAAAACAATTGGGTTGAGTAAAATTCAGTTCTTAATGATTTAAATGAGTGTATACATTACAGGGCAAATGACACCAAATCGGAAGTTGATTTCGTATTTTTTTAATACTTTACTGATACTAAATATCAATTTAATTCTTTTTTTTTTATTTATATTTTTAACTAGCTGATATGCCCGGCGTTACTTGGGCTGTTTGTTTAATAAAATTTTGCAATATCTGAATTTGAATTTAAATAAGAACACATGAAAAATCCTTAATAATTTTATATTCCCTTTGGAAAAATGAAAAGAATTATTTAAAATGCACCGGAATTTTGTGCCTAATTGGGTTTGGCCAGAAAAATTCGACATTGCATTCTCAACATATTAGAATGTTAAAGAACGGCTCCTATGAGTATTGAATTATTTCTGTCTACGTTAAAAATATTTCATAGATGGGTTGAGAGAGTTGAGGAACTCTGTTTACAGTCTCATCAACATAACCGTTTCAATAGAGTTGCATTCAGTCACAGAGCGTGGAATCAACTCCTGAATGTTGTTTATATTGACAGTATGTCATGTATAAATGTAGCAGGGCGAATGCACAGTGGAATCTTTAATGACATAAGGCGGAGATGAATAAATATAGATAAAAATATTTGTTTATTTCAACAAATAATTCAAGAAAAGTAAAGTAAGTATATGATAACTTAAAGCTACTAATATGACTAGCTAGCTTAACAATGCTTAACTAGGAAAGGTTGGTCATATAATGTTAATGTATGAAAAATGATAACCAGCACAAAATATATATTAAGCTGAATCAAAATCAGAACATTTAAAACACACGAACATACACAGAAGATACCAAATGACGATATTAGAACAACACGCTGGCTAAGGAATCCATCTCCTTATGCCGCGAACTCCAAAAATTCAAAGATTAACTTGACACAATTGATATAAGCAAGTCTGAGAAATGACATGGTAGAAATTGACATGGGTGTAGAGTGAATTTCTAACAACTAAGTAAATGGAGAAATGCTTGAACAAATACATAAGAGAATGTTATAAACACATAATTAATAAACAAACTGATTAATTAATGCCCTTAAATAACAAAGTGTTAATCAATCATTAATATGCCATATTAACAAACCAAAGGCAAGTGATTACATATATGTTGTTGTTGTTTATCTTCAGCTTTTTCCCATATCCGCATGGGGTCGCTGTGTTAATTTTTTGATTTGGCAATGATTTTTATGGGCGTATGAATGCCTCAAAGTATCAGGAAATGCTAAAGGAGAACCTACTTTCAGTTACAGAGGAATTGGGTGGGCCATTTTGGATGTTTCAGCAGGACAATGAAACTGCAAACAATGAAACCACACACTGCAAAGTCAACATATGAGTGATTCCTGGCAAATGGGTTCAAGTTATGGATTGGTCTGCATATTCCCCTGATCTGAATCCCACAGAAAACCTCTGAGCATCTTAGCACGAACAGTGTATGAAGGAGGGAAACAGTATAGCACCACTAAAGATCTGAAGCAAGCAATCTGTGAAAAGAAAAACCTAGAAGGATTAGTTCTTTCACTTACTGATAGAGTTTTCAAAGACATTTCCAAAACTGGATGACACACACTGCATTAAATGTTTGGTCTTGTAATATATGCCATGTAATATATCAAAAGACCTTGGAATGATGTGTCATGAATGAATATAATGTAAAATTAATGATAGTCGAAATTGGTTACAAGGAACCTAGTTTAGTGGAACCATTATGGCTCATTGGAACTTTCAATGCTAAAATATGGCATGTAATATATCAAATGTCTTGGAATGATGTGTCATGAATGAATATAATGTAAAATTAATGATAGTCGAGATTTGTTCCAAGGAACCTGGTTTAGTGGAACAAATATGGCTCATTGGAACTTTCAATACTAAAAGTTTTAAGTTATCGATAGTGAAATCGTGTCTCGTCTCGATCGAATGCCTAGTGATGGTCTACTGACCACTTCTACCAAAATGTCTGTGAGTGAGTTGCTCCTTATATCTAACGGCCAGGCATGGCATATATCAAACGTCTTGGAATGATATGTCATGAATGAATATATAACGTAAAATTAATGATAATCCATATTGGTTCAAAGGTACGTGGTTAATGGATCATTATGGTCCCTTAGAAACTTGCAATATTAACACAGGGCGGTTTAAAATATGGTTCCGCGAATGATTTAGTTTAACCTTTCGGTACTTGGTTATGTCATTCCTTAATGGTTTATTTGGATGATTTTTTCTTGAAATATTGTGAAGAACAGCTTAGTAGCCATGTTACTTATTATTATACAGGGTGTTTATGAATTCAGTTGCCAGACTAAGAGAGGTGGTAGGGGAGGTCAAGATGTGGCGTGTTGAGATCTTTGCAGGTGTGGTTGTACGTACTTCACGGACTCTGCCTGGTCACCCTCGATGAGGAATGTGATCACCTGTGCGTCCTGATTCACCAATTAGTGCTTTCGTGGCTAATTTCCTGCTTTGCATGCAACTCTGCGGGTGCCGTGCAGTGCAGCATTCACAGGGATTGGTCGGGATCTTCACACCTTTTTAACTCGTCTACAACGTTTTTGTGGGGAAAATGGTATTTGGAATAGTTGTTAGTTTTGACCTTCCCTACCACCTCCGAGGATTCCAAGTCAGGCAATGGAATTCATAAACACCCTGTATAAATTCTGACATCGAAACCATTATGACGCAATGTAAAAAACAAAACCTAAACCTTAATTTAATGAAAAGATAAATTCGAAAATTTGGGAGACACGCTGAAGGCAAAGCCATATGTATTTTGAGGCTTTGGATTGATCCAGCCCTGACTTTTTAAACTCGTATTGAAATGTTGATCCCTAAATTATTAAGATTACAATTTGTTTGAAAGATTAGAAATCTCTTATCCATAGAACAAAAGAAAAATTTTTTTTATTCAGTTCTTATTGCTACTATTCAATACGGAGTGATTATATGGGGAAATGTAAGTAGTCCTTTGAAAAAAATAAGACTTACTGTATTAAATTTTTATTGAATTCATTATATTTATTTAATTATTATTTTACTAGTCTTTTTATTAATTTGTGTATTATTTTAATAAACCATTTAGAATTTTGTTCAATCTTGATCATTGATGCTCCGTTCCACTTTTTGTAAAAAAAATTAAAATGGTAGCAATCTCTCTCGCTATTTGAATTAGCAGTGGCACTTCGACGTTCAACGCATTATAGCGATTTCGTTAAAGATTGGTGTTCTATGGGTCTGCAATATACAGGGTGAGTCTGAAACGGTGTCACAAACTTTTAAGGGAGCTAGTATGGATGATTCTAAGCAAAAAATTAACATGAACATGGGTCTGAATTTCAACGATAACTGAGATATCAACAGAAATAAAAATGCCGCCACTAGATCAACAACTTAATAACTCATTTTCTACAACATCTAGGATGATGAAATTACAGAGAATAATAGGGTTCACAAAATTGTGTAGACCGTTAAAACTTGATCGAATTCCAACAAGTAGTTTCCGAGTTACGTAGTCAACATCGTAACACGTAGTGGTTAGTACTCGCATGTGAGCACGTGTTACGATGTTGAGTGCCTAACTAGGAAACTACTCGTTGGAAATCTTTCAAATTTTAATGGTATACACAGTTTTATGTACCCTATTATTTCATCAAACTTCATTATCCTAGGTGTTATAGAAAGTGAGTTAATAACTTGTTGATCTTAGTGGCGGCATTATTATTATTATCATTATTATTATTATTATCATTATTATTATTATTATTAATAAATGCTTTTTATTAGCTTCAGTTGTAACTAACTATGTAAACAAATCTTGGAAGTCGAATTTAACCTACTTCCCGAAAATGTAGAGAACTGAAATTTGATACATATACGCTGGATCGATGACAATGCATGGTAAAAGAAATTTTTTCAAATCGGTTCACTGGTTCGTGTTCTAATGGTACCAATTCGTTACTACGAACTGTCCAATTGCCACAACAAACAATTCGTTATGACGAGGGATAAATCCATTAGTTGTTTATTGTTGCAAAATTAAGCTTTATTAATATTACTAATTGTTGATGCCATCTTGAATAAATCTATCTATATATATAATCGGCTAATGTCATCGCTATGTTGCCAAGCTTATGTATACATTGTTTGTATCAGCATTTTTTGTTGACATTTATTTTTATTATATTTACAAGATTTTATCCACATGCAGGTTGCGCAGTAATTAGTCTCAAATTCAATTCACATTGTTGAAATTCAGTTCAAATCGTTTTGTGTGATGGCTTTTGATGACTTAAGAACTGCTGAAGGAAACCCTGTTCCATATTCAACCTTCCAAGAAGCCTGCATTGCAAGGGGCCTAACTGATGATGACTCGGAATGGGATACTTGCCTAAACAAGGCTGCAACTCATGAAGGGGAGGCAAAACTTCTCACAGCCTCTTCAAGCTCCCTGTCCCAATTAACGAAACATCCACCTGTAATGTTCGACATGGAAGTGATACAGCAAAAGAACTGAAGAAAGCAAAAGTCATCATTTGGGATGAAGCACCCATGGCCCCACATCATGGTATAAATGTCGTTGACATATTGTACAGGGAACTTTTCGTTGAAGGTGCTCAAGTCCCTTCCAATACACCATTTGGTGGTGCCATCGTTCTTTTCATTGGAGACTTTAGGCAAATTCTCCCTGTAGCTCCACGTGGGATTAGAACTGAAATAATTACGCCATGCATGAAGAATAGTAAATGTTGGAAAGATGTTCAGATGCTGAAGTTGGACCAAAATATGCGTGACAATGACAAGAATATTCCACAATAATATTACATGGGCTTCTACGATTGGCTTTTAAAACTTGGAAATGGACAACTTCAAGAGCCTGGATTAGAAGGATACTTCGAAATTCCTCCAGTATGTTTTGACATAGCCTACAATGATAAGAGAAAGCTTGCGCATTTGTCTTCCTTCATTGTTCAAACTGTGTCTCAAAAAATAGTCGCAAACAGCAGGATTTAGCACCATCTACCGACAAAATATAACATTGTTAGTGTCGCTTTTATTGTAAAATTATGAAAAAAAATTAAAACTAAATGGAGGTTACTTAATTTTTCATATAGAAAGCCGATTTACCTTATTACTTTTTGTCGAGGTGTGAATGGGCAGGCTTTCCCTATCATCATAGGCTATGAAATGACTGAAACAATGTTAAATTTTGTCGCTTAGAGGTGCTAAATCCTGCTATTTGCGACTGATTTTTGGCAACAATGGAGGAAGGGCAAATGGACAGGCTTTTCTCTTATCATTGTAGGCTATGGTTTTGAAAATAGATGCATTGTTGCTGTCTTTCCTCAACTCATCCAACACCTCCTAGAAAGAAAGCCTCACAACTGAAACGTCACATATTGTTACATCCATTTGTAATGGCACAAGAATGATTGTGAGGCGAGGCCGACGAGAGACAGGCCAGGGCACTCAAAAGTCACATGATCATCGGGGTCCGGGCAATAATCCATCCTTCATTGTTTCCAATAAACGAAAAAATACTGATTGTTAAAATCCAAGATGGAGACAATGAAGATTGGATTGTTGCTAGATCCACTTTGGTCATGTGACTTTTAAGTGCCCCGGCCTGTCTTTTTCGTCGGCTACGTTGTGAGGTAAATGACGTCAAGTCATTGACTGAAATACTGACAGGATCTTATGAAGGTAGCAGGGTATTTATTCCAAGAGTCATTCTTCCACCAAGTTATCCTGATCTACCGTTTATATGAAGACGAAAACAGTTTCTATTGAGACTTTCTTTTGCAATGATGATCAACAAAAGCAAAGGACAGACACTGGATTCACTTGGCATTTACTTGCCATCTCCAGTATTCAGTCATGGCAAACTTTACGTCGCATTTTCAAGAACAACATCGTTCGAGACTGTCAGAGTAAAAGTATTTGCAAGTGACGAACAAAGACAACTTGAAGAAAGACCACAGAGTTTTCACTTTGGTCTAAAAATATGGTCTACAAAGAAGTATTGTCCAAATAATTAAATTTATTATTGTCATATAATGTGGTTTGTTGCAATAAATTTCTTTCGAATAGTATCCAAAACATGTACAACCAATATTGGTTATTGAGTTACAATGTTATTCCTATATTTTTCAGCTGTAGGGTGGCCGGTAGCAACAACTCCTAGAAAGATGGCCTATACACGGAAACGTCATACATTGTTATGGCGGAGGGTATTAATTGTATATCTACCAATAATAAGCCCTAAATTCTGACTTTTTATGATGTCCTAACAATGTACGACGATTCCGTGCACAGGCTTGCTTTCTAGGAATTGTTGCTGGCATCCTGTTACCCAGCTATTATCGTAATAAGAGCTCTGTAACACTCCGTTGCGAAGCACGGGCGGCCTGCTAGTCTATATATATAATCGGCTAATGTCATCGCTGTGTTGCCAAAGTTACGTATACATTGTTTGTATCAGGATTGTTTGGTGGCATTTTTATAACGTAGTAATTTGTATCAGCATTGTTTATTGGCATTTACTATTATTTATTATTAACTATACTCTATACAACGAAAGTTGGAGTGAGCGTATCCAGTTAAACTTCCTATTTCAATTGTTAGACATTGTTGCCAAAGTAGAATCAACAATGACTAACAATTGAAATAAGAAGTTTAACTGGATACGCCCACTCCATCTTTCGTTGGACAGGGTATAGCTGATATGCCCGGCAATGCTCGGTCCGTTTGTTTGATGAAAGTTTGCAATATCTGAATTTGAATATAAATAATAACACATGAAAAATGCTTAATAAAGAAAATATTCACTTTGAATAAACGAAAAGAATTCTTTCAAATTCTCGCATTGGAGTTTTGTGTCCAGTTAGGTTTGCCCAGGAAAATTCGATATTCCATCCTTAACATTTTAGATTATCAAAGAAAGGCTATGAGTACTGAATTAGTTCTGTCTGTATTATAAAATACTTCAGAGATGGATTGAGAGAGTTGAGGAACTCTTTTACTGCCTCATCAACATGTAACGGTTTCAATAGAGTTGTATTCAGTCACAGACCGTGGAATCAGGTCCTGAATGTAGTTGTTTATATGGACAGTATCAGTTTAACAGCAAGGATTGCCCTCTCACATAATCAGTTGAGATCTTTATAATTTCCTGATATGTTTAGATAAACTATCTATAACTTCTCCAAAGGAAGTTACTACATTACAAAAACCATATGAAACATAAATGTTCTCCAGTTATTAGCTAATTAGGGAAAGTACCTTCACCTTTTCATCAAAAGCTTGAGCAGCTGCACGACCTAAGAGTTGCATTCTCTTATTTGTTTTAGCATAATTTTAGCATCTCCGCAAAGATTTTAATGAAAAAAGAAATAATACTAATGTTTATTTATTTTGAAGTGAAAAAACGAGGGTCCAAAGAGATGCGGTAGAAACCTTTATTTGCCTGACGCGTTTCAACTAGACGTTATCATCGGAGGCGGTTAAGCTACAGAGATGTGAGGTTGGCCAGGCCTGGTATTTATACATATAAGACAAGTTGTTAGGGCCAATGGAATAATTACAAAAAAGAGGGGGA
>JAHWFO010054548.1:676403-701789 GCA_023313115.1 Rhysida immarginata
TCCCCCTCTTTTTTGTAATTATTCCATTGGCCCTAACAACTTGTCTTGTATGTATAAATACCAGGCCTGGCCAGCCTCACATCTCTGTAGCTTAACCGCCTCCGATGATAACGTCTAGTTGAAACGCGTCAGGCAAATAAAGGTTTCTACCGCATCTCTTTGGACCCTCGTTTTTTCACTTCAAAATATCATGATGATGCTCGATGAACGCCAGGTATGTTTATTTACGTATGTATGTAACGAGGTACTCGAGGAACCCGTCGACATTGGATCAGATATATATTCCACATGATATGCAAGGGTCCAAAATGGAGTATCTTGACATCAGTAAACTCTATCACAAGACAGTCATTGTCAGTCTTCAGTGGACAGACTATAATTAGACCAACGCGAAACCCCGAACTCTGATACGCAGCTATGTGCGTTATGATGAAAGTACCTTTATTCAAAACATTGAGAAAGCGCTATTTAACGTCAATTATACTGCGGACATGAACTATATGACTAACCAAATGCATAATATACTCTTACATAATACCTACAACGCAGGTGCTTCCTATAAACCACAAACAAATAAATACGGCAAATCTTGGTGGACTGATAGTCTAAAAACCTTATGGCTATCCAAGAACTCCTGTTACTCAACCTATAAACTACAACCTAACCTCGAAAATCGTAACAAGTGGAAAAAGGCAACACTAGCCTTTAAGACACAGGTGCGCAAATGTAAACGTAATATGTACATTACGAAGAATGGCAGAGTCGACTTATGGTCACTGGTTAAAGGCACTAATGTAAAAAACTCTAAGAGTCTGGAGCCAGCACTGTTCAAAACATATCTCCTTTGGTGTGATAATCCCAACCATACGATACCCAGTACTCCGATAGTATCCCCTTGTGTTATTAACCACAGGTTCTCGAGTTTTACACCTGTATCACCGAGTGATATTAGAATTGCAATTCGTAGATTGAAATCATCCTCAGCGATTCCTACTGATATAGTGACGGGCAAGCAATTGAAAAGTTTAAGCGATGCCTTCTGGGCCCTTTCATGTAATCTGGCCAATTTAATCATCGCTTTTTCAAAATACCCAGATGCATGGAAGACTACCTTTATTACTCCAATATACAAGAATAAAGGATCCCGCCTAGACTATAAATCCTATAGACCTATTGCAACTTTCCATCCTTTGACTAAAGTCATAGAATACACCATTTTCCCCAACTGAAATTGTACATCCAACCCCTACTACACCGTAATCAGCATGGATGCGGAGCCAATCGTAGTGTCAGCTCACTCATAATGAAAATATATCAAAAAATCATAGAAACTCTTGATAAGAAAAAAGCCTTAATCTTTGCAAGAACAGACGTATCTAAAGCATTTGATACCGTTCCACGTCGTCAACTGTTACACGATTTGTATAATACAGGAGTCCGTAGTTCAGCATTATCTCTGTGTGCTTCATACTTTCAGAATCGCTATTTCAGTATAGTTGATAAAGATAATCCCGACCAGTCTTCTTCTCATATGTCCAACAATGGTGTCTCCAAGGTTCTGGGTTTTCCAACATATTTTACTCTATTTTCTCACGATCCCTTTTTGATCTACCTCTACATTGTAACTTAATATCATACGTTGATGATAATTTTTTGTTCTCTAATGCAACTACGACGACATTGAACAAGAGAAGATATTATTACAAGAAGATTTAAATAGCGTAGAATCCTGGTATCGTGAACACGCCATGATATTAAATACACAAAAAACCAACATAATAATATTTCTTCATCCTAATACCCCAGCCACCAATGAATCTATCAGTGTTTTAGGAATAGACTTTGACACACAGTTGACCTTTCAAAATCATATTCAAAACTTAATTCGAAGAATTACAAACAATGCTATTTGTTTTATCGTCTAAGTAAACTTTTAAATTTTAAAGAACTAACCATTTTAATACGAGCACAGATATATGCCACCATTGAATATGGCATCTGCTTATGGTCATGCGCATATACCTATCGACTAAAGATGTTAAAATCTGCAGTGAATCAATGCATTCGAGTAGCCCTCAGGCTTAATCGTTATCAGTCAATTTCAGAACACTGTCACAAAATTGGTCTGTTGCCCTTTGAGGCCTTCGTTATTTATTGTAGATTGAAATCGTTGGCCAACTCTTTACGTAATCACGAAGACCCTAATCATTTTATCATACAGTATTTTAATAGCTCTATAGATATTCGTCAACCTCAACGATTTAAATTTGTCATTCCCATACTATCTAATTTTAAACGCAGAATGTATCCTTATAACACTTTTAAATTTTGGAATGACTTGCCATATTATGTGCGAAGTCACATCTTTGTTTGTTCTCGTTATAAATGTATTCATAATTGCACACATTTTAATAATGTCTTAAAATCATGTATTTTAAAAAACCGAAAAAACTTTCAACTTTCTTGATATAACCATTGTGAACCCGATTGTTGTTCTAAACTCAGTGAATTTATGATGTAATACTCCCAGGGAGTGCTTCTAAATAAAAAAAAATAATAATAATTTATTTATTTATTTATTTATTTCCATCTTGGATTTTACCAATCAGTATTTTTTCGTTTGTTGGAAACAATGAAGGTTACATTTTTGCTTGGACTAAGATGGTCATGTGACTTTTCAGTGCCGGGGCAACACCACCTAGACAGAAGGCCTGCCCACAGAAATGTCATACATTGTTACATCACACTAAAGCCGCTATTGTCAATCGTTTTTCTACCAATAATAAGCCCTAAGTTAGGCCGCTTAATGATGATGTAACACTGTATACAGTTTCTGTGCGCAGGCCTTCTGTCTAGGTGGTGTTGGCTGAGGCCGGCTACGGCATGAATTAATTTCATCAACCTTTGTCGACGCAACATACAAACACAATTCAAGCAAACAGGACGGGCTAATTGTTCACATATGCAAGCAAACAAACATAAATCAAGTCTATTTCATATATTTATATATATAGATTATTAATTTCTATGGGTTTTTTTAAGACTTAGCTCCAGTTTTGGATTTTTTTCATCATTGTGGTAATATTACACACCTGTGTGTTAAATTTCAGCTTTATTACTTACTTTTAAAACCGGACTAATATGCATACATATTTACATTGCGCTTTTTACGTATAGAGAAGATACAGAAGAAGATCACGAGTATTGTTCAGAGAAACTCTGCAGCTAAAAGACAAAAAGCTATTCGGGAGTCAGCAATATCTGAACAACGGGAGCTTCGTCTAAAGCAGAGCGTAATTCCAAGGAAAGATGGGTCTAAAGGATATTCCCCGTTGGTGAAGATGGATATCAGGTTATCCAACAAGAGGATAAATAAAGTCCCGGGCAACGCCGGGTTATCAGCTAGTATTATAATAAAACATAATAAAAGCATGGTTTTAAAAAAAAAATCTTTTTACCCTCTTATTTCTGTTCATATCTTAATTATCGTTCAAATTCGGACCCATGTTCATTTGAAATTTTTTGCTTAGAATCATCCATACTATCTCCCCTTAAAGTTTGTGACAGGGTTTCAGACTCATCCTTAGATTACTGGTTCGCAATCAAATTCATCCACTCTTTGTTTTACCTTCTATTTTAAAAAAAGTTTTCCCTTTTAACATTTTATCTACATGGAATAATTTACCGATGCAAGTTAGAAATAAGTTATTTTCTTGCTCTAACTATAGTTGTATATCAATTATTTTCTTTATTTTTATTCGCTATTAGAACAATGTGATTTTTAAACTAAACAGGTGGTGGCCTTACAGTATAACAGAGGGACATCAGGAGTTCCAACTAGTTTCGCCATTTATTCCCGGCTTTGTCAAGGATATACAGCAAGAGGCATGCAAGCCTTTATATATACAGAACAGTGGTACAAGCAATGAGCGTAAATACATACAAGAACCAATAGGATAAAAAGCAAGGGGGCCAATGAGAAAAAGGACGTAATGGCCAGTAGAATAAAATAGAATAAATACAAAACTTTTTAAGATACACAAAAGAGAAGTTATACAGAGATGGTGCGTTTAACGCGGACCGAAAAGAGAACATATCCGGTTGTCCGAAGACAAGAGAATTAACATAAAAAAACATAATAAAATAAAGGGGTAAGAAACTTACAAATTGCAGAAGAAACATAAAAAAAGAAAACGAGAGAAAATCATAGTAGATCAGATAAAGAACTAAGTATAGAAAACACGTTAAAGTCCGTCTGGCAATTGAGAAGCAAGTGTGGGGTGGACTTCTTGGCCTTAAATATTTCGATCGCTTCGAGGGTAGCAGTTTTTTCAGGTTTATTACAGATGTGCAAGACAGACATAACCTCTTCTTTTGTCTTAAAAGTGTGTCCGGAATCTGCGAGATGGTTTGCATAGTGGGAGACACGGTCCCGTTTTCTATACGAGTCAAGGTGTTTCTTGAATCGCAATGCAAGATTGCGGGTCGATAATCCCACATAGAACTTATCGCAAAACGCACAATTCAGGCGGTAAACTCCGGATTGGGAATATTTGTCGGCGGTGACGGAGGTGGGCGGGTTCAGGGTGCGAGCAGCTGGGGTTGGAGTACGAAATGATATACGGAGGCCAAGGGACGATAAGAAATCGGAAAGCTGGGAGAAATTAGGTCCCAGATATAGTAAGGGCGTCCACTTTTTAGTTTGGGGCGAAACAGGAGGTGGGGAGGAGAGAAGGGCCCGTCTGCGGCGGTGAAGAATGCGAGAGAATGTGGAGGTCGAATATCCATTGGAGTGGGCGAGGTGACGGATTATGCAGAGTTCTGAAGATCTGGATAGGGGGGAGAGGGGGAGCTTCAGGGCACGGTCGATTAGGAATCTCAGTGAGGCTTGTTTGTGGGTGGCGGGATGTGAGGAGGAATGGTGTATTAAGTTGGAGGATGTGGTCGGTTTACGGAAGACAGAAAAGGAGAAGCGGTTAGTGTGGGGATTGTTGGTGATGAGGATATCAAGGAAAGGGATGGACCGGTTAGTTTCTAGTTCAAAAGTGAATTGGATATGGGGAGAGAAGGAGTTAAAGGTGTTAACAATATTAGTGGGAGTAGTGGATCGGGAGTCAAAAAGGATGAGGATGTCATCGACATATCGGAAATATGCGATGACGGAGGAATTATTGAGGAGGGGGGTGACGTGTGTTAATTCCAGGTGCTGTAGGAAAACCTCAGACAGAAAACTGCTGAGTGGGAACCCCATTCCTAGTCCTGTGGGTTGGGAATAGTAAGAGTTATTAAAGGAGAAATAGTTCTGGGAAGAAATTACAGAGAGGATAGCTAGTAGGTCAATAGTATCGGGTGCAGGGAAAGACGCGGCTAGTAGCAGACACTGTAGGATAGAAAGGGTGGGGGTGACAGGGATGTTAGTGTATAAGTTGGTGATATCAAGGGACATAAGGGAGAGGTGCTCATCCGTGTGGATGGAAGAAAGGGACTCAGTAAGGGTTAGGGAATTGCGTACATTATAGGTATTAGGGAGGATTTTCAGGTTAAAGAGGAAGGTGGAAAGGGATAGGGAAAGGGACTTACACGATGTCATCTCAGATGTCGAGCACGCCGTCAACCTACTACCCCAGACTGACCACCTTCCAGCGCGAGCCATCGCCGGACATCTAATACACAAGTCCTTCCAAGAAGCGTCTGCGTCTAGACCACCCCAGGAACTACTCACTGATGCTGCTGCCTCTACCACCTTGAAGACGAAGCTACAAGATTCCGATGCCCTCGTCGTCAAGGCCGATAAAGGTAACGTGTCGGTTATCATTTACCGTTCTACGTTCACTGATAAAGTTAATGATTTCATCGCCGCTAACAATTTTGTCACCCTCCCATCCGACCCCACTTCTAAATACCACAAGTCTATTATTTCCGTCATCAACAAATCCCCACGCTTCAGATACCTCCGTCGCCTCATCCCACCCAACCCTCGCCCACCCAACCTTAACGCCCTAGTCAAGATCCATAAACCTAACATGCCTATACGCCCCGTCGTTAACTATTCCCCAGCTCCTGCCCACCTCGTTGCTAAATCCCTTTCCACCTTCCTCTTTAACCTGAAAATCCTCCCTAATACCTATAATGTACGCAATTCCCTAACCCTTACTGAGTCCCTTTCTTCCATCCACACGGATGAGCACCTCTCCCTTATGTCCCTTGATATCACCAACTTATACACTAACATCCCTGTCACCCCCACCCTTTCTATCCTACAGTGTCTGCTACTAGCCGCGTCTTTCCCTGCACCCGATACTATTGACCTACTAGCTATCCTCTCTGTAATTTCTTCCCAGAACTATTTCTCCTTTAATAACTCTTACTATTCCCAACCCACAGGACTAGGAATGGGGTTCCCACTCAGCAGTTTTCTGTCTGAGGTTTTCCTACAGCACCTGGAATTAACACACGTCACCCCCCTCCTCAATAATTCCTCCGTCATCGCATATTTCCGATATGTCGATGACATCCTCATCCTTTTTGACTCCCGATCCACTACTCCCACTAATATTGTTAACACCTTTAACTCCTTCTCTCCCCATATCCAATTCACTTTTGAACTAGAAACTAACCGGTCCATCCCTTTCCTTGATATCCTCATCACCAACAATCCCCACACTAACCGCTTCTCCTTTTCTGTCTTCCGTAAACCGACCACATCCTCCAACTTAATACACCATTCCTCCTCACATCCCGCCACCCACAAACAAGCCTCACTGAGATTCCTAATCGACCGTGCCCTGAAGCTCCCCCTCTCCCCCCTATCCAGATCTTCAGAACTCTGCATAATCCGTCACCTCGCCCACTCCAATGGATATTCGACCTCCACATTCTCTCGCATTCTTCACCGCCGCAGACGGGCCCTTCTCTCCTCCCCACCTCCTGTTTCGCCCCAAACTAAAAAGTGGACGCCCTTACTATATCTGGGACCTAATTTCTCCCAGCTTTCCGATTTCTTATCGTCCCTTGGCCTCCGTATATCATTTCGTACTCCAACCCCAGCTGCTCGCACCCTGAACCCGCCCACCTCCGTCACCGCTGACAAATATTCCCAATCCGGAGTTTACCGCCTGAATTGTGCGTTTTGCGATAAGTTCTATGTGGGATTATCGACCCGCAATCTTGCATTGCGATTCAAGAAACACCTTGACTCGTATAGAAAACGGGACCGTGTCTCCCACTATGCAAACCATCTCGCAGATTCCGGACACACTTTTAAGACAAAAGAAGAGGTTATGTCTGTCTTGCACATCTGTAATAAACCTGAAAAAACTGCTACCCTCGAAGCGATCGAAATATTTAAGGCCAAGAAGTCCACCCCACACTTGCTTCTCAATTGCCAGACGGACTTTAACGTGTTTTCTATACTTAGTTCTTTATCTGATCTACTATGATTTTCTCTCGTTTTCTTTTTTTATGTTTCTTCTGCAATTTGTAAGTTTCTTACCCCTTTATTTTATTATGTTTTTTTTATGTTAATTCTCTTGTCTTCGGACAACCGGATATGTTCTCTTTTCGGTCCGCGTTAAACGCACCATCTCTGTATAACTTCTCTTTTGTGTATCTTAAAAAGTTTTGTATTTATTCTATTTTATTCTACTGGCCATTACGTCCTTTTTCTCATTGGCCCCCTTGCTTTTTATCCTATTGGTTCTTGTATGTATTTACGCTCATTGCTTGTACCACTGTTCTGTATATATAAAGGCTTGCATGCCTCTTGCTGTATATCCTTGACAAAGCCGGGAATAAATGGCGAAACTAGTTGGAACTCCTGATGTCCCTCTGTTATACTGTAAGGCCACCACCTGTTTAGTTAATAGGAACAGTATTATGATCCATCCTTCCACCCAAATGTGATTTTTAACTTTTTATTGTAATTCTTTTTATTTGTAAGGCCGTCCCCAATTTAATCTTTTACCTGTATTTTGTGTTGTACACTTCTTTTTGGAGTCTAATATATTCATAATAATTTTTCGTGTCAGGATGACATATGACCGAAGGGGGGGGAGGGAGGGTTTACAAAAATGTGACATGTGAAACGGGGGGGGGGAGAGGGGTATAAAATTATTTGTCATTTTAATTTGTGGACGTAATTTGTGGACGACCCCTTACCCTCAGTGGAAAAACGTATCTGAAAGATGTCCGATACGAAATTGAAGGTGAAACCATGTTCGAAGTACTGCGAATTACAAGAAAAAAAAAATAGAAAAAGCAAAGTTCACGAATAAAAAAAAACCCTATCACCCCAGAGCCGGTGTGGGAAAAAAACTTAAAAACAGTTTTCCGCATATTTAGACATGTGTTTTGCATCTCCAACATTCACTTCCGGCCATGTCGACATTTGAAGGCGAGGCTTCCCTCTTTCCTTCAAGGATGGTAGCAGGAGTCAAGGACTATCATGAGCGCTGCCACCAGAAATTCGAATTTTTTCGAAAAAAGACGAAATTTTTTTTTTGAGAAATCTCAGGTAGACATTGACCTTCCTTTTGCTTTGAAGACTCAATGTGCAAAGTTTCAACTCAAACGTATGAATGGTATAGGAGGGCATACGATACAAACAAACCACAAACAAACAAACATTCATTTTTATATATAAAGACTTGCTGATATACCCGGCGTTGCTGGGCTCTTTTTTGGAGTAATTTTGCAATATTTGATTGTGAATTTTCAGAAAAAATGAAGACTTGGAAAAAGCTTAGAATTTATTTAGTAAAAACTAATTTTGAAGATTCGAAAAGACTTCCTTTTAAATACTCCCTATGGATGCCCTCTCCCACTTCAGCCCATTAATAGTTCTGCTCTTCTTCGCTCATGTTGGAATTATGTATTGCTGAGTGAGATTGACGCAGTGGCGGAGAAAAAAGTGGGGAAAATGTATGAAATTTTTATGAAAATGATGCAATGTTTTTTTTCATACGTGTCTTCACCCCTGGCTGTGGCTGTTGTACGCAAACTTTTTTCATGTGTTTTTTTTTTTCTGTTTGTCACATTCAGTTTTTAAAAATTTCATCAAATTAGATCCCAAGCTTTGGCGGGTTTATGAAAATAAGAAACTGAAAGATGTTCACAACGAAATTGAAATTGAAACCATGCTCGAAGAATTGTTTGTTTCATCCCGGGGTGGCCGTGTAAAAGAATAAACCATAAAGGAATGACATAACCAAGTACCGAAGGGTTAAACTAAACCATTCGCGAAACCATATTTTAAACTTCCCTATGTTAATATTGTAATTTTCTAATGAAACCATAATGATCCATTAACCACGTACCTTTGAACCAATTTGGATTATCATTAATTTTACGTTATATTCATTCAAGTTGTTTGATATATTACATGCCATATTTTAGCATCGAAAGTTCCAATGAAACATAATGGTTCCAGTAAACCAGGTTCCTTGGAACCAATTTCGCCTATCAATAATTTTACGTTATATTCATTCATGAAACATCATTGCAAGTTGTTTGATATATTATATGCCATATTTTAGCATTGAAATTTCCAGTGAACCATAAGGGCTCCGCGAAACCAGGTTTCTTGGAGCCAATTACGACTATCATTAATTTTACGTTATATTTATTCATGACACATCATTTCCAGCGGTTCGATATATTACATGCCATATTTTAGCATTGAAAGTTCCACTGAACATAATGGCTACACTAAATCAGGTTCCTTGAAACCAATTTCGACTATCATTAATTTTACGTTATATTCATTCATAACACATCATTCCAAGTTATTCGATATATTACATGCCAATTTTAGCATTGAAAGTTCCAATGAACCATAACGGTTCCACTAAACCAGGTTCCTTAAAACCAATCTCGACTATCATTAATTTTACGTTATATTCATTCATGACACGTCATTCCAATCCCTTTGATATATTACATGCCATATTTTCGCATTGAAAGTTCCAATGAACCATAATGGTTCCACTAAACTAGGTTCCTTGAAACCAATTTCGACTAACATTAATTTTACGTGATATTCATTAATGGGCACATCATTTCAAGCCGTTTGATATATTACATGCCATATTTTAGCATTGAAAATTCCAATAAACCATAATAGTTCCACTAAAGCAGGATCCTTGAAACCAATTTCGACTATCATTACTTTTACGTTATATTCATTCATGACACATCGTCCCAATTTGTTTGATATATTACATGCCATATCTTATCATTGAAAACGTTTGAAGGTGTCATAAGGGTACCATTACAGCACGTGTCATTGTTTCGATTTCAACCATTTTCTAAATGGTTCATTCCCGGAACCATATTTATTAATTGGCATATAATAATTGGCATATTAATAATTGGCATATTAATTGGCATATAATAATTCTAAATGGTTCATTCCCGAAAATAGTAATTTAATCCTGCTTCTATCTCGTCATTACAATTTGTTTGATATATTACTTAATATGTCTTCCCATTGAAATTTGCTTGGCGGGAAAATTGAGGTACCATTTGTGCACGTGCCAGTGAACCGATTTAGATAATATTTGTGACTGGTTCGTGCCATGAACCATATTCATCGACTGACGAAAACAGATTTTGAAAATCTTTTATAGCCTCGGAGGAGTTAGATTTACAGACAGACGGACAGACAGACACGTTTCCCCACACTGATAGCATAAAGCACCTTTCGGTACTTAATAATTAAACCGTTACCCTCAGGTTTAGTCATGTTTTTACATCCCCCTCACCACTGCCTTCTTGATTCAAATTGTCTTTCAATTTCTTTCTACAGCTCTGAGTCAAACTCACTCAACTTTTCCCAAAATTCCAACAGCGAAGCAGAGTTGAACTTCTTTAGGGCTGAAGTTGGAGAGGAGCACTTTAAAAGAAATCTTTTCGAGTCTTCAACATGAATTTTTACTGTATTAATTCATGTTCATTTCGTCGGTTTTTTCACATTAAAATGTTGCAAAATTTCATTCAAAATGCGCTTGATCCACGCAGGGTGCCGGATTTTTCCGCTGGTTTTCTTTCAAAAGACGGTGACCAAAAAGAAAAATTCATCATTTTTTTCGAAAAGAATTCCCCCATATTTAGCCATATGTTTTGCATCCCCCTCACCACTGCCTGTTTAAATCTTCAAACTGTGTGCGATCGGCCTCAGTGGCTCAGCGGTTGCATGATCGCCTCTGATGCCCGAGTACGCGGGTTCGATCCCGGCCGAGGAGACGAGGATTTTTCAGGGGGAACTCCTGAGATTATGCACTTCCTTCGGAAGGGAAGTAAAGCCGTTGGTCCCGTGTAGTCGTTTGCCGGCTGCACGTTAAAGAACCCTTGCGAGGCAAAATTTGCGGCCCCTATAACGCCGTCCTGAAATGACCATAGCAGTTGAAAGGGACGTTAATACTAAACAAACCAAACCAAACCAATCAAACTGTCTTTCTGTTTCCTTCTGCGGATCTGCGTCAAACTCACTCAGCTTTTCTCAACATTCCAACATGATTGAAGTCGAATTGAGCTGCTAAAGGGACGTAGTTGGAGCTTGGACTAATAAGTAAAACTTACTTATTAGTCCAAGGTTGGAGGGTCATTCGTTGGGAGCATTTTAAAAGAAGTCTTTTCGATTCTTCAATATGAATTTTTACTATATTAATTCTAAGGTTTTTTTCCATGTGTTTTTGTTTCGACGGAATATTCACATTAAGATGTTGCAAAATTTCATCAAAAAAGAGCTCGAGCAAAAGAAACAGGATGGACGACTCCCTATACTTCCCCAGCAAATTTGATTTCAGAGCGACATCTGGATTTTTGCATGAAAACTAGCATCTGTCGTCTGCTTAGGGAGAAGAGGAAAAGTTGTCCATAGGCTCATGGTTATTGTTGACATGTTGCTAGGAGACCAGAAACAGCTGCGATTTCTTTGAAACTTATAATATATATTTAGATGATATGTAAAGTTATGATTTAATGAAGAAATCGTTTCCATTTTCATTTTGATATCTTTTAATGTAATTTTAAATATAATATTTAAAGCAAATCTTAATACGTATATAATTAAATTGTTAAAAGAATCGTATGTAATTTTAATAAAAATTACATTTTAACTCCAAAACTTAATATTTCAATAAACTAACTCAATAAAATAATAAAAAATACTTTAATACAAAAAAATTCAAAAGAACTCAATACGTAATATTTTTGCGATAGGCGGCCATGCTTTTCTCCTCTAACAGCTGTGTAAACAGAAACCATGCGAAGCGAAACCAAACGTTTCGGTATTTTTCACTTAAGAATCCAGAGGGCGCCACTGAAAAAAAACTCACGCACGACTCATAGGAGTCGTCCATCCTGTTTCTTTCATCCATGGCTAGAAGTCTTTAAAAAGGTGGCGCCATCTATTGACCAAAAAGAAAAATTCATTCAAAACAACATTCATTTTTATTTTCGAAAATAATTATTTTTTCGAAATCTCAGGTAACCAGTGACCTTCCTCTTGCTTTGAAGATCAAGTGTGCAAAGTTTCATCGCAATCGGATGCATGGTATAGGAACGCATACCTAGCAAACATTCATTTTTACCTACAAAAAGATTCTTTCTGATTTTTTATTATCTAGATAGCGATATTTTTGTGTCATTTGCTCTTTAAGTCTAAGCCTTTATTTTTTGCAGTCGACAGTACATATAACAGTGTTGGCACTAATAAAGAAACAGCCCTCGTATTTTAGTTATCTATACTTGTTTGATTTTTGCTTGTTTTAAATAAAAATTTCAGAGTAAAATTAGTAATGAAGAGCAAAATAAGATTTACCTGTAACCGAGCAGTAATTTTTTTTCGAGAACTCGTACCCAGACATCAAGATGTTTAATGGCAGCATTACCGATTCTTCTACTATCTTCGCAGTCTTTGCAATTAGAGAATCTCAGATATGGAACCCACACATGCTTTAAGAATTCTTTTGGGGGATTCAGAAATATTAAAGATGTCCTGTTTCTTATATTTTCATAGGGGAGGCGTGGTTCCAACCAGCGAACAGCTATCCACATTTCAACTTCAAAATACTTAAGAAAAAAAAAAAGTTATATTTATTGTGGAGTTAACAGTTATGTCTATAAGATGAGACCTGTAAGTTCGATGAATCACCTCTTAAAGTGATAATGGGAAATGTCCGATTCACGTATCAGCATTCTTCTGTATCTCAGCTAACATATGCAAACGTGCCTTCACCACTGTTAAAAGGCATACGTTCATGCGGCAGTGATTAGAGCTTACGACCATGCGGCAGTGTTTCGAGGCCAACGAGAAAGAAGGCATCGAAGCGGAAAAATCACCTGATCATGTGGGTCCGAACAACAATCCAACCTTCACTGTCTCCATCTTGGATGTTAACAATCAGTGTTTTTCCGTTTGTTGGAAACAATGAAGGTTGGATTGTTGTTCGGACCCAGATGGTCATGTGACTTTTCCACTTTGAGGACTGTCTTTCTCGTTGACTTCGGGCAATGTTTAGAATAAAGTGCAGTTATCACTGATAATGGAGCAGAGAGCTAATATGAAATTCTGTTCTAAATTCGGCAAAACCGCAAAGGAAACCCACGAAATGTTAAAGACAGGTGAAGATGCTGTGACTCGAAAATGATGTGCGAGTGGTTTAAGTGTTTCCGTGAAGGACGAGAAACCCTCGAAGACGAACCAGCACTACACCAACCGCCGGATTTCTTTCTGTTTCTTTGTTTGAGAACTCCAAGCAGTACCGAAAGAGGATTTTTCACATACACTGCAACAGTTGTACGAACGCTGCAGCAGTTGTATTGTGACAATGGGGGCTTACTTTGAAGGATAGTCAAGTATCATCTATGACATAGCTGTTCCTGTTTGTTTTTCCGAGTCATTCACCAAATTTTCCGGTCTCACCTTGTATTTAATAAATCTTTTAGCTAAGAACAGTACAATTTTGTAGGTATGTGTGTGTGTCCGTATGTAAGTAAACCGTGAAAATATTCCCCAAAGGGACGAATTCGTTTTCCCCACCCCTTCCTTTATTGTCTTTTACTAATTACCCCATCCTCTGTTATTAACATATTACACTACCCTCACCAATCCTCAAGTCCTCCTTAACACGTCATAATGCCATTGGTTTTAATCACATCATTCTCATTAACATCTCATTTGCATTATTTTCTATATTACGTCACCTCGAACGTTCTCGATACGTTCCTCGTACCGCAAGAGTTGGAGGGCCTCTCATGGCACATTGTTTAGGGATTTGCTGCTCGCCCCTTGAAATTCTAGTAAATTTCCCCTGCAATTATGATTTATTAGATCTGGGTTTAAATTCAAATTGCTGGTGGATATGATTGAATTGTTGGCAATATCTGTATAATTGGACAAATAGAAAACGATTCACTTTTTGGGGGATGGGGGCTTCATATTGGAAGAACAATACAACATTGCCGCTATGAAAAACGGTGAATTTTACAAATATCTAGGATTTAAACAAGCCAAGCTTATGGAGCACAAGTGAAGAGTCAAGCTAAGATTATACCGCGTGTAGCAACCAAGGTGGAGATAATTTTGTTATTATTTAAATAAAAAACGTGAGATTATATTATTTGGATGTAGAAGAATATCCATACAGTTTTCTGTTTTATATGTTTTTCCAGTTTTTCAAAGAGGCAACTGATTTAAACAGTCGAGCCACATTAAGGTGCCCACCTGTTAATATCTGGGATAATCACCGTGTGCAGCTCGGACAGCGGCTAGACGGACTAGGAGATACTCAGTGAGATGCTGGAGAGTTTTCACAGGGATACGGAGCAATGCTGACTGCAGTTCAGTTGACAGCTGTTTGAGGGTGCTAAATGGAATACATTTGGAGCGAATAACCAGATCGAGGTGATCCTATAGATGCTCGATTGCGTGTAAGTCCGCAGAATTTAGGAGCAAGGGAAGCACAGTAAATTCTTCCTCGTGCTCTTCTAACCACTCACGTACAATTCAAGCTGTATGAGATGTCGCATTGACGTGCTGGAAAATGCCATAATGTATAGGTGTCACGGAATTCAAACACAATCATGAATTCCGATGACGCAAACGCTCACTTTTGCTCTCGAATATTTTATCAGTCGGGGAGGAAAGGAGAGCGACGTCATCCTCGTCAGCAAAAACGTCGACTCGCTCGACCCAATCAGCTAGCAACAGATGATTCGACAGCGGAATGGAAATTTTCATCTAGAAGGAAGAGAGAAGGAAAATGGGCTCGAAGTAGGAAAGGTAGCAAGGAATGGTTACCTCGACGAGCAGCAGACAGCGAGATCCGTGATTGCTTGGCGATTGAAAAGGGATTCAACACGAACGAGTTGAATGTGGCCACAGCGGAGTGCGAGACGAATTGCTGTACTGTGTTGTGGAAATTATCTTGACCGTGCAGAGAAGCCGCGACGGCAGAGAATTGCTCGTCGGTGGAGGCAAAATGCCAGCTATGTGTCCCGTCTTTATCGTCTTTAGAAGCAAGGCTTCCGGAGAGCTGTCATCAGACTGTGCTGAACTACTGCAGCTATGTAGTAAGTGCCCATATTTTTGTAGGGTTTAATACCCAGTTAATTAATTTTACGGAGCTGTCGTTTCGAGAATGATAATTATTCTAATTTGGGGCTTTATTTCATTTCAGCCCATAAGCAGCTAAGCTTTATGTTGGTTCGAAAACTGCTTTATATATAAGACTGAATTTATTGACTCTTATGCAAAATCCCTTTATTGTGCATTCTGTTAGTGCCTATAGACAAAATTATAATTACCGATATTTGGATTTATCTCAGTGGACTTCATTGTTACTCGTGAACTGTATTACTTACCTGGACTTTATTCTATGTTCATTACACCGAGTTACTTTGCTATATGAAGACAGCGTTTTGTCAAAGCTAACTAAGAATTTCAATGCTGGCCATAATTGTTCTTCCAGTGTATGATGTTGTGTTTAGCTTTAGCCTATGCCCTTGAATTGAATGCCGTATTAGTTGATAAGGTTAGCTAAGTTATTTGGCTTTATCACTGAATGTTTGCTTATTTCACTTTGAGATTGTTCACATTATTGGAAAAAAATTTATTGAAATGTGAAATGTAAATGGTATGACATTGTTATTGTTTAGTGCGTAGATATTTTCTTAATTAGGTCTGTTGTTAAGCTCACATTGGCATTTAAGACTGAGTCTTTGCATTTATTTACCTTGATGTTTCTATTATATTGCATGATAAAATTTATCTTCTAAGCTAGGAGGTGGTATCTTAGCTAAAGTGCCATAGCTGTTATTTTATTGCAAGGTGCATACAATTTTATGCTTATTTTATGTTTGATTTACTGGTAAACAATTTACTTACTTAATAAACATTCTTTTATTTATATTTAATATCGTGCACTGTTACATATATTTCTTCCACTGCGTACTCTTAGTTTTTATCGTATATCCATGTGACAGTGCCGGCGCGTGGTAGGAGAGTACGTGAGACCACAGCCCAAATTAATTAGTGTTGTGTTTCAATTTGTATCTTCAGTGGTATGGGAAAAAAAAAAGAAACGAAAATATGTTCTTTTTGTTCCCCCTTCGTATTGTGTTCTTTCAGTGCCATTAAAGTTTGTGTGCTAGTGGTGATGTACTGTTGCTGAAGAATTATATTTGAAAGATTTTAAAAAAAAATTTCTTTGTAAAGAAGTGCTTCAAAAAGAAGAATGTATTTGGTGCTTCGGGGTACAAAATTCATTTAAGTGTTTGTGTTTGGCTTCCTCGCCACCAGTGCTGGTTTAACAGTGGTACTAGTTCACTTTGTGAAGTGTTTTGGTGTTTTCGTGGTGTGTGTGCTACAATAACGCCATCAATAGTGCTGTGTCAGAAGCCATGGATTCCACCCCCTACTATCTGGACTTGGGGCAGAACATTACCATTCCCCCTTCAGTTAACAAATTTCAAATAGGAAGGTAATCCACTCCAGAATTTGTAAACCACCTAAAGGCTCTTCTGAGGAATGCACAGAACAGAATCGAACAAGCCAATTCCCGGTATAAAAACATTTCAACAAAAAGCATACCAGATTTAAGATGAAGGAAGGAGACCTGGTACTCGTCCAAGCCTCGAGATTAGTGCATAAGGGCGCTGCAGGGCATAAGTTATACCCGAAATATCTGGGCCCCTTCAAAATCCAGAAAGTAATCAACAAAGTGTCAGCGAAACTCAATATCCCACCGCGGTGAAAGTGTAGGAGCAAGTTAATCCATTGCTCTTACTTAAAGTGGTACACCAACCCAGTCAAGCCACCAAAAGAGCCAGGTCCCATAAAAGATCCTCAATACGAAGACGTTTATCGGGTAGAAGCCATAAAGGACGTCAAAGAGAAGAATCCCCACCGTAAGTTCCTAGTCAAATGGGTGGGATATGACGTCCCCACCTGGGAGCCAGAAGATAATCTTCATCGCTGCCAGGGGCTCGTAGAGCAATTCTTCAGAGAGCATAGGAGGGCTCCGGGTACACTGCCGGCAGAGCCAAAAAAAAAACATCGGAAGGGACTCCTCGCTGTCGACATCAGCAAAGAAGGCCATCCACGTCCTGCAAAACGTCAACACGCAGGAATTTCTGCGGTTGGAGCCGGCGAGTGTGTCACGGAATTCAAACACAATCATGAATTCCGATGACGCAAACGCTCACTTTCGCTCTCGAATATTTTACCAGTCGGGGAGGAAAGGAGAGCGACATCATCCTCATCAGCAAAACGTCGACACGCTCGACCCAATCAGCTAGTGACAGATCATTTGACAGCGGAATGGAAATTTTCATCTAGAAGGAAGAGAGAAGGAAAATGGGCTCGAAGTAGGAAAGGTAGCAAGGAATGGTTACCTCAACGAACAGCAGACAGCGGGATTTGTGATTGCTTGGCGATTGAAAAGGGATTCAACACGAACGAGTTGAATGTGGCCACAGCAGAGTGCGATGTGGAAATTATCTCGACCGTGCAGAGAAGCCGCGACGGCGGAGAATTGCTCGTCGGTGGAGGCAAAATGCCAGCTACGTGTCCCGTCTTTATTGCTTTAGAAGCAAGGCTTCCGGAGAGCTGTCATCGGACTGTGCTGGACTACTGCAGCTATGTAGTAAGTGCCCATATTTTTGTAGGGTTTAATACCCAGTTAATTAAGGCATCTTTTACGGAGTTGTCATTTCGAGAATGATAGTTATTCTAATTTGGGGCTTTATTTCATTTTGGCCCATAAGCAGCTAAGCTTTATGTTGGTTCGAAAACTGCTTTATATATAAGACTGAATTTATTGACTCTTATGTAAAATCCCTTTATTGTGCATTCTGTTAGTGCCTATAGACAAAATTATAATTACCGACATTTGGATTTATCTCAGTGGACTTCATTGTTACTCGTGAACTGTATTACTTACCTGGACTTTATTCTATGTTCATTGCATCGAGTTACTTTGCTATAGGAAGATAGTTGTTTTCTCAAAGCTAACTAAGAATTTCAATGCTGGCCATAATTGTTCATCCAGTGTGTGATGTTGTGTTTAGCTTTAGCCTATGCCCTTGAATTGAATGCCGTATTAGTTGATAAGGTTAGCTAAGTTATTTGGCTTTATCACTGAATGTTTGCTTATTTTACTTTGAGATTGTTCACATTATTGGAAAAAAATTTATTGAAATGTGCAATGTAAATGGTATGATATTGTTATTGCGTAGATATTTTCTTAATTAGGTTTATTGTTAAGCTCACATTGGCATTTAAGACTTTGAGTCTTTGCATTTATTTACCTTGTTGTTTCTATTATGTTGAATGATAAAAGTTATCCTCTAAGCTAGGAGGTGGTATCTTAGCTAAAGTGCCATAGCTGTTATTTTATTACAAGGTGCATACAATTTTATGCTTATTTTATGTTTGATTTACTGGTAAACAATTTATTTACTTAATAAACATTCTTTACATATATTTCTTCCACTGCGTACTCTTAGTTTTTATCGTATATCCATGTGACAATAGGTGTACTGGGTTAGCAAGGTTCGATACGTACTTTAATCGATTCGTATTGCCATCCACAATGATGGGCGCACTCAGAGATTGCCACGAAAACATTGCCCCGGCCACAACGCTGCCGTCCCTGTGTGTTTGTTTTTTGATGTTCCTCGCCGTATTCTCCAACATCCATCCGTCCGATGGAACACAAAAAGTGCACAGTCGTTAGCATATTTTTTGTGCAATAGTATCTTCTCCCTGGTTGTCTGGTTATACATTGTCGACTGTTTCCGTCAGTTTGTGGTTATACATTGTCGACTGTTTCCGTCAGTTTGTGGTTATACATTGTCCACAGTTTCCTGTTCGTTGCATAGGTGCTATCACCATCCGTATGCTGCGGAGCCCCATACGCAGCAACGTTCGCTGAACTCTTGTTCTGGACAAACTTTTTCGGTAGCCCCTTGGTTCATTTGGGCAGTCAGCTGTTCCACCGTAGCACGTCTATTCGTCCGAACGCCGCGGCCACCGTTTCATTCTTTCATCTATGGCTCGCATAGTACCACAATTTCCACTTCGCTTATTTTCTATAGTGTCATTTTGTCATACACGGTACACTTTTACCACAGCAGCAAGCGAACGGTTCACAAACTCAACGGTTTCTGAAATGCTGCCACCCTTGGCCAGAAAGCCAATAATTATTTTTTTTTAAGTCTGATAAATCGTTCCGTTTCTGGTAAGCAACAAGTGAAATATTTTTCGAATGCTACAACTCAATGTATATACTCACCCAATCTGCTGATGGCACGTCATTTATTGCCTTATTTATTTAGTGCCTTCTGCGATTTATTTGGCGCTGACATCACAAATAGAAGGTGGTCACATTAATTTGACTCGACTCTTTATTTTGCTCTTCTCAATACTTATTCACTTTCCCACACCACTGTCGAAATCATCAGGCAAAATATTAGTACACGATGCCCTAAAAGCAGAAGCCTTTATTTCAAACATCGAAGAACAAAAAATAAAGAAACCACTATTCCACAAGAAGAGTTTTATAATTGTCATTGACAATGTGAGCTTCTTCAGCGAGAGTTTGGACAATCGATAAACGGGAGCCGAACTGAACAACAACCGACAATCGAATAGTGCAAGGAAAAAACGAAAAGAGCGGTCTGGAAGCAATACTTTCACTGTCATATTCCAGTAAGTAACCAGGGCAAGTACAAATATACTTGTATTGTACACTACTGTATTTGAGCTCACTATATACAAAAAAATTCAGGCAGTGATATAAAGAAGCACTAACCATGGTATTTAATATTGAGGGTAAGTTCTATGATAAATAGTACAATAAAGAATGCGGTGAATGTTTTGCTTATTGTATTTTTGCATAAGTATTAGCTTATGACATGAAACCAAAAATTTTAGTTATTTCAATAATTAATAATGTAAATCTTCATACGTTACCATATTTCTTTCCGAGATATCATTAATGGTTATAGGCAAGATATTAATCTCGATTCCTGAATTACCTAGGTTTAAAGAGGAAAAACAATTTTTAGCTATACATAAAGGGAAAAGTATAAACATAAATAAGTTTAAACTTAAAATAAGGTTTATACTTTTTTGGTACTTTACAAGATAAAATCATTTTACAATGTTTTAAAAATCTGTATAGAGTGGAATATTTAGGTTTTAAGACTTAACAGTTGAGTATATGTATTTATCAGTCAATATGGGCACTTAGGGCCTACATTAATTATAAAGGATATCCTAGGAGGAAAGGTCAGTATTTCGTGTGGGTATAGAATGAGTTATTGTGGAACTGAATCGATCTCCTAAGTAGAAATTAAGATATCGAGCAATTGCTAGAAGAAAGGATCATCACATAGAGCACAATAACTGGAGAAATGGGTTCCAGTAGACCTACAGTAATATATTCTTGTCACCATAAACATGAAACAATCCTCCGTATAAACATGTTATTTTATTTCTGGTTAATTAATGGTTTCTTTTATTAATGGTTTCTGAGATACAGCTTTTTGAAATTCAAATTATCAATTTTCTAATATAGTCTTTATTTTACTGAATTTGTTGCAGTGGAGCATTAGTTGGCCACGAAGATCACCCGACCTAACTCCCTTGGATTTCTGCTTGTAGGATTGGTTAAAGTGTGAGGTTTATAAAACTACAGTCAATAGACGAGACAAGCTTATTATACGTAACGATGCTGTGGGCAAATAAGAGAACGTGAAGATGCATTCAGGTGCGCAACTCGCCAGGCTCTCTCACAAATTGAAAAGTACATCGAAGTACGTGGAGAATATTCGAAAATTTGTTATGATAAAGTTATCAGAATGTTAATGCAGTAAAATGAAAACTCTATTAGAAATGTCATAATTGTAATTTCAAATAGCTGTATCTTAGAAATTATTAATAAACGACTACATGTTTATACGGAGGGTTGTTTCATATTTATGGTGACGAGATTATACTTACTGTAGGTCTACTGGAACCCTTTGATCCGCCACGTATTGTGCTCTTTATGATGGCCCTTTCTTTTAGCAATTGCTCGACATCTTAGTTTCCACTGTTGGAGGTCGATTCAATTCCACTCTTCTTGATAGACTTCCATAATCCAGAAAGTGCTCTCGGGCGTCTTACATGAATAGCTCTTTTAAGGAGATTGGTTGGGTTATTAGAATTTTTTGCGTCGACTACTAAGGTCATTTTGCGCCTTTTACACTAGTTATATCTGTAAGCAGCCCGGGACAAACACAAACATCCATGCCCTTGGCGGGATTCGAACCCACGACCAGGTGGACTCGAGAACTAGAAAGCATACGCCCTAGCCCTTTCGGCCACCTGGCCGGCCTTTTAAGGTGACCGAATCCGCAAAAATTCACGAGAGAGGCATCTTAACAGAGATGTCTTTGTCATGGATATTTTCTATCCAGATTGACAGTGGAAGACTTTGGAATAAGGGGATGGACGGTAAAATACAACTTTAAACAAAACAGTTTTATTCAAAGAACTATTACTTTAATTACATTAAATAAAATAACAGACTTCGTAATCTCTGCAGTCGAAGTATCCCGTTAATCTTGAAATGGATGTTAGTGAAGCTTTAATCTCGTTACCTTTACACAATCTGTGGCTCGCAAAAATCTTTATGCTCGCCTTGTGCAAAAGGCCGCGGATAAAGAACGCTCTCACTAAAGTCTTAATAAATAAAGTCAGTTCCACACTTGAACGACTCAGTCTTGATAACAGTTTGGGCACGCTACGTCGTATCTCTCCGACAGACGCTTTTGTAGGAAGCAGTAATTTGTATTATTCCTGTGGAAACACTATGAACTATTAATATGTATTATTACCAACCGGAATAACTATCGATTAATGTCGCATCGCTGGCTGTGGTTAAAAAAAGAACGGAATTTACGCACTGTTGAACGTGTGAGAATGGGATATAGGGCCAGTAACGTGAGACTGTAAATCCCATACCCTCTTCAATATAGGCGATAAGGCCGTAACGCCACAGATTTAATCCCATTTTTTCCACTGGCACCATAAAATGTCTGAGAACACTTCACCATACTGATACGGGTCACCCGGATTTAACGCCGACGCAACTAATGTAGTTTCCAACGACGCTAATGAACAGTAAGCCGTTTTCCCCAAAACCTGACCAACACCGCTCTGTTTCGAATGCTGACTCTCCGTAGACGTATCCTCGTGCACTACGCCGTCTACGCTCGGCTGGCTTAGCTCTCAAGCATCCACGAAAGCGTTTCCCGTCGCTGTCGCCAGCTTATTATTCAAGCCGTATTTCTTTTGAATGGTATTGCACTCATCATCCCGTCCGGTTTGAATAATTCTCCTTGCTTCTCGTTTACTTTGCTGGAGGCTCTCTTTTCAACTCCTCACTGTGTCGTTTTCAAACTTTTTCTCTTTCTCCGGAACTACAATTTTCTTTTTTCTTGTTTTCTTTTGCTCTTCCTTTTTCAGCCAATCTACTGCCTTATTCGTCTTACTGTATAAGTAACGCGTCGGACGACAAGCGGTTACGTAACGATGATTCGAAATCTCCGAATCACGCGACAGTCTTAGAATGGTATAACCTTTATGCCAGCTGACGTTGCAGGACTTGATGATGTCAAATTTTGTTATTCTCCACCTACCTTCGCAACGCGACTGCTGACCAACAACGCACCCTTGTTGGGTCTTACATGAGCGATCTTGGGATTTCTGAAAACTTTTATGCATGCTATTAGTCCATTTTCTGAAATTTATTAGTACTTTGCCCAAAGAGCACAATTCCACTATCCAAATTCCTCAAAACGATATACATTCCGGAAAAGACACATTTTGAATAAGGAGTTACTGACAAAATCACAACGCGAGTGAGCGGACGAATTGAAGAGAAAAATGCGCGAATTAAAGAGAAGCGGATGGCGTGTCTTACGTGAGCGAAAGGTGAGACGACTTCAGTGCGGCGTGCTAAAGACGTTATTACAGAGAGATCAGTCAGATTATTTTGTGACAGTCCTGCTATCTCTATGTAAACGTCGTTTTGTGCTAATGGAAAACTCTTATGTAAAATTATTACAAATGAAGAAGAAAAAGTGGAATTGTGTTTTATTTTAGTTTATTATTTTATTTTATATCTCAACATCACGAAAATCTATCCAAAATCGCCAAAGCATATTTGGAGTTTAGCGGGGGCTTGACCCTCTTATTTGTGTAGGATTATTTAAGATAAATAAACCTCCCCTTTAAGATGTAAAACTGCCTTTGAAAAATTCCTGGAAAATTCCTGGTTCCACCCTCTTGTTGTTGAGTTCCTTCAAGTCGAAATCGACTTCTGGTGACTGTGTGGGCATATGCTCTCCATTCACAGTTTTCTAAGGAAGAGTGATAATGCGGTGGTTTCCCGTTGCCTTCCGCATGATGAAAGGGACAAACACAAACATCCATGCCCTCGGCGGGATTCGAACTCGCGACTCGCTGGTTTCGAGAGCGGAAAGACCTGCGCCTTAACCCTCTCGCTGGTTCCACCCTACTCTATTCTAAATAAATAATAAGGACTCTACCCAAGGATATCCAACTCAGGTAGTGACCTAATATTGAAGAACTGACCTTATAATTATTATAATCAAGTAGTAAATTAATTTTTGCAAATTACTGTAATAGATGTGCCTTCAAAGTAATTTTTAAGAATCAGTTTTAATGAAGACTTTCAAGCACAAATTTAATCTTATTAAAAATTTTCAATTTCCATTTCACGTAAGTAATTTTTAATATCCATTTTCGGTGATTTAAAAGATGATTATGGTAATCTTTATGGTAAACTTAGAAAGATGAGACACAGATTTCCCACCCTGTTCACGGAGTTGACGAAGCTGCCAGCCATTGTCCTCGCCACCCCCCCTCCCAAAGGAATGGCAATCTCTCTTTGTCTCTTATCTCCCTGACTTGAGCCAGCGGTTAAGCCCCATTTGGTCGCCTCCCATTTCGTCGCCTCCCATTTGGTCGCCTCCCATTTGGTCGCCTCCCATTTGATCGCCTGTATACCATCGATGGGTACAGGAATACCATCGATGGTTCTTTTAATTTCTTTATCTCAATAAAATAGCATAAAATCACATAGATAAAGCTTAGACTACAACAGACATTTTATTACTGATAATTTGACAAATGTAAAAGTTGGGTTTAACAAAATTTATGCAAGACATTCAAAGGCATCGATTGTAAAACCAACAATTTCTCCAAATGCTTTGGACTTAACATGGTCCTTTTTTTTCCAATGGTGCAACCTGCTTTTGAAAAAAGTCTTTTAGACAAAGACCGGTCGCAATTGACCCTGACAAAACCTCCATGGGCAAATGTCCCAATTTCAAAGACCAAAAATTAATAAATTAATTTTAATTTTAAATATAATTTAAATGTATAAGAGACCCTAGTTAAAATTAATGATTTATATTAAAAAAAACTAATTGCACCATACAATTGAATACAGTACAAAGGAAAGAAACTGGACATGTTTCCATAATCCTACAACTGTCAAATTATTTTATCAAGTTATCAAGCATATCGTGCCTGTTTGTAACCCAAATGATTTTAATGGGGGAAATTAAAAGTTCAGTTACATGCATTTTTACACCAAAATTCAATTTAATTTTGGAACATTTGCCCCATAATCAAGCAACAGAAAGCAACTTCGACAAAAGCAACTGCCTCAACTTCATCGAGGCAGTTTGGAAGTTTATAGCCCTACATTGATTTGGAAAGCTTTCTCACTTGCACATCGACAAAAAAACACAACAGTTGTCACATGTATTAAGGATGAATTTAGAGCATCGCAGTGGAAGTCTTAA
>JAHWFO010054548.1:701799-775295 GCA_023313115.1 Rhysida immarginata
GCGCAGACGATCTCTTATGCCATCGGAATAATTAAAATTCCGTGACAACAGTACATCAATTTTCTTAATAAAAAGACAAGTAATCTTTATTCAGTTTAATATCTTCACTACAGGCTTTGGTTCGAGGCAGTTTGGAAGTAGGCCTATTTAGAAGTATCGATGTTTGGGAGAAGTTATTATCGATGTTGTTATTATCGACGATCGGCGACGAAATGGGAGGCGATCAAATGGGTCAGGTCAAACGTCCAAATGGGAGGCGACCAAATGGCGCTGAAATGGCGACGAAATGGGAGGCGACCAAATGGGGCTTAGCCAGCAATCCATAGTAATATTAATTGATTATCAAGTATCCAATGTTTAAATTGTATATATCACATGGAAATTCTCATAATAAATTATTATTTAAATGTTGAATTGTCTCTTTTTTTCTGTGCTGAATTCATTTAGCAATGGATATTAATTAAGGGAATTAAAGGATTAAATCAATCAAGGATGAAACATCAATATGTTGTTACTGTGTATAAAAAGAATGAGTACATAATAATTGGTCATACTTTCCATCTACCTTTTGCCTGACAACGAACCATGTGGAAGAATATATCCAATCCCTGGAGGACCACGGCTGAGCATTGTTTGTTTATAAAGGGATTGAAGGATATGCGTGGATAGACGAGTTGTGTTATTTTTAGAAGCTTACGCTTCTAAGCAGTATGGCCATGTGACATGATTTGCATTCACAAGCTGTTGACTCATTCTATAGGGTGTCCGTAGCAATGGAAAATGACGAATCCCATCGAAAGTCAGTCTGAGAGTGGACTTTGCCTGCGCATGGACGATAGGCACTTTCAACATTTCCTGTAATCTTGTGCGTTCCTAACATAAATAAATTCTATATTTTCCCGTTTATTGGATTATTGCTTATTTTCACTGCGGAGAGACTTTATGGACACCCTGTATATTTCAAAATGTATAAATTAATCTGGGGTCCTTTCCGTCTTGTATGTTAATTTACAAATAAACGGAGTTGCCAATTTATTAGGATTCCTATTTGGACCCCGTTTGGCTGCTACTATTTTTTCAAATTCGTTGGGGCATTGACTGTGCAAATTTCCAAAAATGGCATTTTACCCCATTCCTTAATGATGTCATATGCACCTCTGTCAGATTCGAGGGTTGGTGATTTCGAACACTGCTGGCTCTGTCAAATAATCCCACAGATGCTGGATCAGTTTCAGAACTGGAGATTGATACAGCCACGGAAGAAGAAGACCAAGATCGTTGTCAGGATCATTGAACCAGTCGGACACAAATCGAGTCTTATCGCATTGACCTTCATCCTGTTAAAATAGTCCTTGTCCCGGAGGGAAGTCAGAGAGCATGAATGGATGAACCTGGTTAGCAACAATCTTTATCTGATATGCAGTTCAGGTTTGTTCCATGGTATTTGTGGATATGAGTTTACCACAAAAACATTCTCCAATCGTAAAGATATCACCAGAACAAAACGAGTATCACAACTGCAGATGAGATAAACGGTTGCCTGAGCAATATCAAGGACTGTTTCCTGTCCCAAAGCACCAAGTAGTGATTTATTACAAACGAAGAACTACGTCTTCCATAGCGAAAGATACACATGGTAATTAGGTAAGCGAGAAGATAAGCTGCTTCTAATTGAATAAACCATTAAGGAATGACATAACCAAATACCGCAAGGTTAAACTAAACCATTCGCGGAACGATATTTTTAACCGCCCTATGTAAAAAATAAGTTAAAAATATGAATTGTAAGTTCTAATGGACCATAATGATACCATTAAACCACGTACCTTTGAACCAATTTGGATTATCATTAATTTTACCTCGTATACATTTATGACACGTCATTGCAAGTTGCTTGATATATTGCATGCCATATCTTAGCGTTGAAAATTCCAATGAACCATAATGGTTCCACTAAACTAGGTACCTTTGAACCAATTACGAATATCATTAATTTTACGTTATATTCATTCATGACACATCATTTCAAGTTGTTTGATATATTACATGCCATAGTTTAGCATTGAAAGTTCTAATGAACCATAATGGTTCCAGTAAACCAGTTCCTTGGAACCAATTTCGTCTATCATTAATTTTACGTTATATTCATTCATGACATATCATCCCAATTTGTTTGATATATTACATGCATATCTTAGCACTGAAAATTTTTGAGGGTGTCATAAGGATACCATTAGAGCACGTGCCATTGTTTCAATTACATCCATTTTCAAAATTGTTCATTCCCGGAACCATATTTATCAATTGGCGAAAATAGTAATTAATATCCGCTTCTATCTCGTCATTACGATTTGTTTGATATATTACTTAATACATTATATCCTCCCATTGAAAATTGCTAGATGGGAAATTTGAAGTACCATTTGTGCACGTGCCAATGAACCGATTTAGATAATATTTGTGATTTGTTCGTGCCATGAACCATATTCATCGACTGACGAAAACAGATTTTGAAAATCTTTCATAGCCTCGGAGGAGTTAGACAGACAGACAAACAGACAGACAGACACGTTTCCCCACACTGATAGCATAAAGCACCTTTCGGTACTTAATAAAGGGAACGAGTTTAATGGTTATTAGCAGCAAACTGTGAAAGAACTGAGTAGTTTTACAATCAATGACGAGAGAGAGCGAGAGAGAGAGAGGAGGAGGAGGAAAATTGCAAAGCTTATAGTAAGCAGACAAAATTTTAAAAAAAAGAGAACTGTTTAGATGTTGATAGAAAAAAATGCAGATGATGAAAACTGTGTAAATGAAAAAGTCAGAAATTTTTATTCAGAAACTGTTTATTCGTAAATATTATCTTTTATTTTTTTGTTTTAGTCCATTCTAACTGAGCTTTCTCCAGACTTCTAAATTCTTTTTTTTGCTTAACTGAACTGCATTTTATTAATCCAGAACTATGCTTTGAATATGACCTAGTTAGGTAATATGATAATATTACCTTTTATCCTCCGCGTCCTTTAATTATGTTTCGTATTTCCTCCCACTCACTTCTTTAATGATCCATCAGCTTCTGCCATGATCGCCTAGAAATTTTCTGAAAATACAGGGTGCCATAATTAAAGAGGAGATGCTTAGGTAAACAGTTAATAGGGACGAAACTAACCCAATTTTGTCTACACATTCTTGGAATCAAGAGGTTTTGATTTTTAAATCTAAAATAAATATTGCGAAATGTCATCCATACAGAGAAATTATTAAATTCAAACGTAGTACACCCTTACCTCGTTATACGTACGCTCGTTGTACGTACTTTTCGATTTACGTACTTTTCAAATTATGGCACGAATTCGTTTTACGTACCCAATATTTCGTCACACGAGATTAAATAAAGAGTAGAGTGGAAATACACTGATCATCAGCGCCAGCACTATGACCTCGTCAAGTACGTCGTCATTATTTCCACTCTAATAAATTAATTTAGGCTATATAGTTTCGATTTTTGTTTCATGTGTATTACTATGTTTATGAAGAAATAAAAATAATAAACTAAAGACTATAAAAAAATAAATATTAACTTTGCTGTATTATTTCATAAAAAAACACTGAAACAGATTCAATTTACTTTGTGTATATTTTGTATCAAAATCATTGATGTGCATTGTCAAAGCGTTATCACGAAAATCATTGATGTGCATTGTCAAAGCGTTATCACGGAAATTTATTTTTAAAAAAGTACAGTAGTGACCTCTGATGAGAGCTACATAATAAAACGTCTCACGTTTTTCCATTGCCTCGACTTTTCTTCTGACCCTGAAAACTACGTATTCGTTATACGGATATTCGATTTACGTACCAAGTTTTTGGAACCAATCAGTACGTATAACGAGGTATAGGTGTAATTGAAAAAAAAGCTACTGCGGAATTCCTCTCCGACGGGTTCACCCAACTAGTCACGCGTTGGCGCAATGCGTGGAAAGGGATGGGGACTATGTCGAAAAGTGAATAGTGCATTACATAGAGGACAAATGTGAGTGTAAGATACAAAAAGAATTTTGAAAATCGGTTAACAAATAAAGTTACAGCCATGGAGACCTTATTTATCAATCGCCCCTCGTAGTTTTGCCATCTGGCTGTAGACAGTCACAATGCCATGCATTTGCTTTCCATTCTGGTCCAAGATAGTCACAATTAATGTTGGGGCGTGAGGGTATAACCATGTTTTTGAAGTTTTCTTTTGCAGTTTGATAAGAACTTAGACCCAGTTCAAAAGTACATATTTACATGAATTTTCTCCTATATTTAATTTAATTTAAAACCGAACGCAAAATTTAAAAAAATAAACAAAATTTTCATAATAACAGAAGCCACCAATAAATTTAAAATTATTAAAACAACCATCCCCCAAAACTTAGTTAAAATTATATATCAATAAAAGAAAAAAATATCAATGTCATAGTTGGCTCGGTTCATTTTGTATATACAGTATCTCATCAAGTTCATGATAGAGTTGACAAGTAGATTTAGATGTTACACTGAAGTTCTAGAGAAAGAGTTTCTGCTCTACAGAAGATAGCATACCGGAGCAGAAAACTTCACACATTACACACATTTCCATTTACTACTGAACGGGACACAAAATCCAACGACGATACTGATTCAACGACGATGATGAAAACAGTCGAAAGCCCGTTGATAAACTCAGTTAACTGCCATAATTTGAAGGTGAAGCCAAAAGTCGGAGAAAATAATTTTGAATTTTGAGTAACAGTCTAAAGAAATTGCCAATTTAGATATAACGTCTCATTAAGAAAAAATATTACAGGGTTGAACGTTTTCTAGTCCCTGCACTCATCATCAGAACAAGGAGGAGAATGATACAAAACAAAAATGAATAAAAAACAAAACAAAAAAAAACAAAACAAAAAAAAACAAAAAAAAAACAGGTCACATGATCATCCAGTCATTATCTAGATCATGTGATGCCTTGGCTAGAGTATGTTCTGCCTTGTTGATGAAATAAAATTCTTTATTAGTCCTTTCTTCAATTGACCCTGTTTTCCTAAAATACTGATACCCTTCCAATTTACTTGGGAACTCTCTTCATGGGATTAAGAAGTTGTTGAAAATCATTCTTTTTACTTTGATAACAACTAACTTTAATTTCGTTTGCTAAGTTTGTGGACAATTTTTATTTTTCATTTTTTGAACTATTTTATTAATGTACTAGCAGAGGACCCGGCGTTGCCCGGGATAATTACACTTGTAAGTAAACAGAACGATCTCTCTAATTTAAATTATTACTCAAATTGGTTAAATAATAACTCAATGAATATAACACAGAGCGAAGGGACTATCCAATCTAAAATAAGGTACTCTAGATGATATATCCGTGGCTCTGACTCTTTGTTTTTTTGAATAAATTATGAAATATCTTAAAAATAAACACATGAAAACGCTTATAATTAATACAGTAAAAGTTCATAATTAAAATTCGAAAAAATTATTTTACATGCTTACAATCGTTGGATCTCCAAGTATGCCACTGCTATCCTAGATAATTTCTTACTCACGTAATCTTACTTTAGATGTACACTTGATGTTGTAATTCCTACTCTTCTCTCGATGTCTTGAAGCAAAATTTGGCCATTCATCCCAAAATGTAGTCACTATGTTCCATAAATATTGGGACAGTGACGTGGGGTAGTAAAAACATCAAATTATCTCAGCAACAAGAAATGACAGGTCAATTTTGTTTAAAGTTTTGAAAATGTCTATTCAAACTCTATTAGAAACAAATTAGTAAAAAAATTTAGGAGCACAAAATAATCAAGAAAACATTCTAATAACAAAACTTACAATATCTTGTGGTTGCAAAAAGAATTGGGACAGAAAAGAAACATGTAAATTTTTGTGCATATGTAAACTGGACTAACCCATTTAAGCAAGGTAGGGAATAATCTCGATCTAATTAATTGTTTTAACCACTTGGTGAAAGATTTTGACCACTAATGTCAAGTGAAAATGAAGGGTTCCCAGTTGACCAATGACATTAAAAATCTCTTCATTCAAGAATGAAAAAAAAAGAATATCACCATTCGAAAATTAGCTGAGAAGTTTCAGCGACCAAAATCCACTATTTATAATGTGATAAAAAAATTCAAATCAACAGGAACAGTTCAAAATATGCCAAGAAGTGGAAGGTGACATATATTTAATGAAAAAGAAAAAAGAATTATCACATGAAGAAAGATCCAAAAATTAGTGCCCCAAAACTAGCAGCAGTTACTGAAGAACAGCTGAAAAAGAAATCATCAGCTGCTACAATAAGGAGAATCCTTCAAAAAGAGGGATATAAACGAGCTTCTGCCAAGCGCAAACCCCTAATCAGTAAGAGAAATCAGATCAAACGATTGAACTTTGCAAAAGAATATGTAAATAAACCTCAAAGTTTTTGGAATCGAATACTGTGCTCAGATGAATCGAAATTTAATGTGTTTGGCTCAGATGGTCGAGTGAAAGTTTGGAGAAAATCACTACAACTAAAAAATCTTCAGCCAACTGTGAAACATGGTGGGGGTTCTGTCCTAGTGTGTGTGTGGGGGGGGGGTGTATTGCTACAAAAGGAGTTGGCACCTTTGAATTCATTGATGGAACTATGAATCAGTACAGTTATCAGGGTATTTTAAATAGAAACGTGAAACAGTCAGTTAGAAAATTAAAGAAAGCTAGGACGTGGATTCATGTTTATGCAAGATCCCAAACACACAGCAAGATCAACTAAAGCTTTTTTAGAAGAACATCATATAAATGTATTGCCATCACCGCCCCAATCACCAGACTTGAATCCCATTGAACATTTATGGGATCATATTGAGAGAAAAATTCGGGAAAAAAATATTTCGAATAAACCTCAGCTTAAAGAAATAATTACAAAAACATGGGATGAAATTGGCCCAAGTACAAGGTGATTATAATTAAAGTCCCTTTGTAAAAATGCTATAAAAAAACAACCATGAGTCCGAATGACTTCAAATTTGGACCGAGCATTCTTGAAGAAGGGGCATTTGATATGGGATAAGAAAAAAATAGTTCCAAAATTTATCACTAGATGGCGCTGTAAGCGGCATAACGGAAGCGGATTCAGCTAGAAGTGACATTTTGAATTGAAATACGACGGCTTTGGCATGAGTTGTTTATGGTATGATGTTTTTACATTAAAGTTGGTCAAGGAATGCAATTGACACTAAAACAAGTTAAACATGATTTTTTTTTTTATTATACAGTACAGTATTAGCAAAAAATCAACTGTACCGGTCAATGAACATGATTGCTTCGGTTTTGATGATGGAAAACATGACTTTCAAGTCATTTAACAGTTATGGCACTGTTAGTGCAAAGCCCATCCACCACGGCAAGGTCGTACCACATCGGATGGGAAAAATCGGTTTTTAATTGTCCTTGGGCCAAAAACCGCATAAAAAGCACATGATGAGATACAAATATGACGAGAACGCCATGAGGCCTGCGTTTTTATAACACATGCAATGTCTCATGCGCATGCGTATCTTTCAATTTGCATAGTACAAATCCTCCTAGGCATAATATGCCGCTTACAGCGCCATCTAGTGATAAATTTTGGAACTATTTTTTTTCTTATCCATATCAAATGCCCCTTCTTCAAGAATGCTCAGTCCAAATTTGAAGTCATTCGGACTCATGGTTGTTTTTTAATAGCATTTTTACAAAGGGACTTTAATTATAATCACCTTGTATAACTAAAAAATAGTTGATTCAATGAATAAACGATTACAAGCCGTAATTGTTGCAAAAGGAGGGCCAACTCGTTATTAAAATTATAATATTTTCTGTTCAAAAATTTATTTTTGTTGTTGTCCCAATATTTTTGTAACCACAAGATATTGCAAGTTTTGTTATTAAAATGTTTTCTTGATTATTTTGTGCTCCTAACTTTTTTTACTAATTTGTTTCTAATAGAGTTTGAATAGACATTTTCAAAACTTTAAACAAAATTGACTTATCATTTCTTGCTGCTGAGATAATTTGATTTATTTACTACCCCACGTCACTGTCCCAATATTTATGGAACATAGTGAGATGTACATTTGATGTTGTAATTCCCACTCTTCTCTCGATGTCTTGAACCAAAATTTGGCCATTCATCCCAAAGTGTAGTCTAGCGGTCGCCGATTCTTCTATTACTTGCTTCCCATTTGCTCAATACAGCACGGAGCTAAAGGAGTACTTCCTCTGTCGTCTTTCCACTCTTTCTCAATAGTCTGCTAACTCTCCATTATCTCCAATTACTGATCATTTTAAATTATTTTCAAGAAATTGTTAGGTACTAAGAACTACACTATATGATCACAAATATCCGGACACATGCACGTTTGCGCTCTAGCCACGATTTCATGGAAATCAATAGGGCGTTCCACATCCCTTTGCCCGAATCACAGCTTCCACCCTTCGGGGAAGACTTTCCACCAAATGTTGGTAGGTACTTTCCGGAATGTTCCTCCATTCCTCCCGAAGAGCGAGAATCAGTTCAGGTACAGAAGTTGGCCGATGTGATCTGGCCCGCAAGCGTCTTTCCAATTCATCCCACAGACTCTCTATAGGATTGAGGTCGGGACTTTGTGCCGGCCAACCCATTTCTTCGACCCCTGAGTCCGCAAACCACTGCTGTACACGCCTCGCTTTGTGGCACGGAGCATTGTCGTGTTGGTAGAGAAATGGCCCGTTTCCGAAAAATTGCCACAACGTTGGAAGTGCACAGTTGTCCAAAACATTCAGATAACGGTCGGAGTTCATGATTCCTTGCACAGGAACGAGCTGGCCCAGTCCGTACCATGAAAATGAGCCCCACACCATGACTCCTCCTCCTCCGAACTTGACTGTGGGCTCTGTGCACTCAGGTAAGAAGCGTTCTCCAGGTATGCGCCAAACCCAAACTCGTCCATCGGATTGCCAGAGTGTGTAGCGAGATTCGTCTGTCCACATTACACGTTTCCATTGGTCCATTGTCCAGTTTCTGTGGGCTTTGCACCACTCCAGACGTCGCTTGGCGTTGACCCTGCTGATGTGGGGCTTGTGGGCAGCAGCACGGCCATGGAATCCCATCGTGTGCAGTTCCCGACGAATTATCATGGTACTGGCATCATTTGCAGAGGCGTTTCGAAACTCTGTGGCAATTTTTTCCGCCGAGGACTTCCGGTTGCTGCGGGTGACACGACGAAGCACTCGACGGTCTCTGTCCGTTAGTTTCTTGGGTCTACCGGTTCGTTGTTGAACTGTTGTTGATCCCCGGGTCTTCCATTTCATAATGACATCGCCTACTGTTGACTTGGGTATCTGAAGAAGGCTGGAAATATCACGCACGGACTTGCCGCATAGGTGACATCCAACGATGGTTCCACGTTGGAACTCACTGAGCTCTGCCGAACGACCCATTCTTGCCAATGTCCAAGCAGAGTTGTGTCTGAAGGTGTGGGAAGCTATTTAAATGATGTGCAAGTCATTATCATGTGACATTGGGCCAATCGATGATCTGTGAGGGGTGTCCGGATATTTTTGATCATATAGTGTATCAATTCTAAGAAAAGCCTGAATAAAAGGAATTCTATGCATTGTTACAAATTGAAACTTATCTATATTGCACAAACTTTGCCTTGCATTGTTGGTCATGAGATATTTCTCATTAATATGACCGGCCATAACCATGAATATCGATTTTTTATCGATAATTATTATTTTTCCTAAATCTGAGGTAGACAGTGACCTTCCTCATGCTTTGAAGGTCAAGTATGCAAAATTTCATCAAGATCGGAATAAAACTGTAGATTTATATAAACAAACCCACAAACAAACAAACTTCCCTTCTTTATATATATAGATTGGGGAAGAAAGATGGGAGAGCATAAATGTTTAGCTCTAGTTGTAAGGTTGTAATTTTCCTTTTTTAAAAGTTGTTGTGGTCAAAGAAGTCTTTTATTTCTTTTATTGTATTCTTCTTCTTTGTGGAAAAGTAGCGTGTCGTTTCTCTTACCTTCCTCTATGCTTTTATATGAAAACTACAGAACCAAAAATTCTTGGAAATCTGAAGAAGTGGCCCATCCCCTACCCAGGGATTTTAATCAAATGAAGAAAACCTGAAGAGATAGCCTATTATTTCGAGTGCTTCCTTAATTATTTTGAGCAGTGTAGTTCGATCTTTTAAATACACGAAGCATCAGAAAGATGACACAGAGTTTGTAAAAGAATTATTCTTTTGAGAGTGAAAAGAAGAATGCTTTAAGTACAAGCTCGACAAATCATATTTAAAAAGAGACTGCATTTGATTTAGTAATGGTTACGATTGCATGTCTTTATTATTTTTCATAAATACATTGTATTAATTTCATGTAAAAGTTAAAGTAAAATATTAGAGACTGGGCAAATGTTAGGTAGCTACCGGTTCAGATTTAACGTTATAGAAATCCATGCTCCCTTACCCTCAATGTCACTTCTGTAAAAATAATGGCCGACGATAGGGGATTGCAAAAGCGCTGGTTTTCGCTTTTCAAAGCATTTTTTTAATAGTAGCGACCTTGTGGATGTATAAAAAATTGAATATGGCCCTTTATAGCTTGTAAAATCGTATTAAGGTTATCACAAACCCATTGTTTCTTTCTTAGATTTTAGTTTTTACTTTTTATTGCACTTTTTATGGTGAAAATGTGTGCTTTAAAAGTTTTTATTTTATATTTTTTTGTTTTATTCTTTTTAGTCTTTATTTAAAATACAAGCTTTTATTTATTTTATAAAACCAAAAAAACCTTGGAACTCTACCTGGTCGGTTACGTTAAAGTTCTATATATACAAGTACGGACAACTGACGCCATTTTTGGCCATTTCGTAGGTTCACTCACTATAGACTGCTTTTTAAAAATTCGAAAATCACTCTTTTTTTATGTAATATATGTATAATTACGATGAGCGTTAAATTGCATAAAAAACTAGTGGTTTCGAGAATTTTAATAAGCAGTTGAGCCTACGAAAAGGCCAAAAATGGCGAAAATGGCTTCAGTTGTCTATACTTGTATATATAGAGCTATGTAACAATATATGAAATTTTCGCGCTCAGGCTTTGAGTAGAGGTGGTGTTGCTGTATCTCGGGAAAGCTGGCTATACTATGTCCAACGAAAGTTGGAGTGGGCGTGTCCAGTTAAACTTACTAATTTCAATTGTTAGACATTGTTGATTGTGCTTTGGCAATAATGTCTAACCAAGGAATTAAATCAAGAGGAAGTGAAACCCATTGTTTAGTGGCATACACTTGTTCGTCGAGCTTGACTTCGCAAAGCGCAAAGCATCTTGGGATAGAAAGCGGACAATCAAGGTTTTTGCACGCTGATAAAATATCGTATTTTAGATAACTCTGCCTATGATTTATTGACTACGTGCGTATCGACTTTCGTTAACGTTTCAGTGAAAAACCTATTTAATATAATTAATAAAAGAAATTAAGCCGCCCGAGGAAGGTATTGGAAAGTAGCGGAAGCCCTGAGTTCATCTGTTTTTTTATTCCTTCATCTGCACTTTTTCACCCCCCATTTTTTTTTAATCAAAAATTGATTTTCTCGAACGTAGTATTTAGAATATATAAAAGAGCCCTATCTTCTTTCCTTTCTCATCATTTTCGATCGAATGATATATGACACTCCATATGTTGCCATAGTTCTAAAGACAAGTGATTGCCACCCCTTTAACTCCGACTCTATTGGGACAATTTGGCCCAACCTTTACAGTTAGGTTGATCTTACTTAGAGGAACCTGCATACCGAATTTCATTCCTTTATATGCATAAATACGCGTAGACCTTTTGGTCCCCTCTAAATTCCGCTCCCGAAACTCCGACCCCAGTGGGCCAATCAAAACCAAACTAAATAGTGAAGGTGCACATGGCCATAATAAGCTACATTCCGAATTTCAACCTTCTACCTCAAAAAATGCGGAAATTATGAAGGGGACGGACGGACAGACAGACGGACATCGTGAAAACAATAAGTAGCTCCATTCTTCCGCTACTTAATAATCATCGTTTAAAATTTTGATTTCTCGTAGGAGGAACATTGAGTTTCGATTTTCGTAAAATTGAAACCATTTTTCTTCCAGCAAATGGATTATTCATATTATAGGGCTGTTACTGTTTAGCTCTATTATACAGGGTGTTTCAAAATTATGTACAATAAATTTAGTGACATATTCTTCAGGCCAAAAGAAGACGAAAATATTCTATAGCACTTTGTCTGGAAAGGATTTGTTTGCGAGTAATCCAATATCATACAGTAGGGAAGCACGGTAGTTAGCGGACGATATTTTAGCAGTTCCAGCGTTTCGACCCAACACTAGGTTGAGTGGTTTGTTTCATTTAAACCTACTTTAGGGTTGTTCCATTAGTTGTGTACGGTTGTTTCCATTACTGTAGTTTCACTACTGTACATCCACTAGGAATATCAATTTCAGAACGTTTGCGTGCTTTGACATACGCATTACGATTTACGTAAAAAAAAGTCCTGTACACGTATTCCAGTGCAGAATACACTGACATGCATCTAATGTATGGTCTTGCGGAAGGAAATGCTGTGGAAGCAAGAAGACTCTACCAAGAACGCTTTCCGAATAGACGTTTGCCAAATAACCGAACATTTGTATCTGTCGACAGACATTTGAGGGAGCGTGGTTCCTTTGGCCGTCAAACAGGACAAGGGCGGCCTGTAGCACATTCTCCGGATGAGGAGGATGTGATAATTGACATCATACAAGATGAACCACAGAGAAGCACCCGTCGTATTTCTTCCATGGTACACATTCCGCACTCATCTGTTTGGCGCCTTCTTCACCGTCAGCTTTTGCATCCATACCACCTGCAACTGGTTCAGGCACTGAACCCAACGATTTTGCCAATGGATACAACGTCGTCATGCTGCAGACCCTAGTTGTCTCAGCCAGATACTTTTCACGGACGAAGCAACCTTCACCCGGACAGGAATCGTAAATTCTCACAACCAGCACCATTGGGCAGATGCTAACCCGCATGTTACCAGAGTTCGAGCGCATCAAGGGCGTTTCTCCGTGAAAATTTGGTGTGGAATTGTCGGAAATAACTTAATTGGCCCTTATGTGTTGCCGCCACGATTGACTGGGCGAACGTATCTTTTGTTTCTGCATAATGCATTGCCAGAATTACTAGAAGATGTTCCTCTTTTGATAAGATCTAACATGTGGTTCATGCATGATGGCGCTCCAGCACATTTCAGCCATGTTGTGCGAGCACACCTTAATGCTGCATACACGAATCGGTGGATTGGTCGAGGTGGACCGGTAGCCTGGCCTGCAAGATCACCCGACCTTAATCCCTTGGACTTTTTTCTGTGGGGTCATGTGAAAACGATCGTCTACAGCACAGAAGTTCCTAACATTATGGATCTGCGACAACGAATTGAAAATGCATGCCAAACCGTTCGTAATGCTGGTGACGAACTCTTCCATGACATCAGACGGTCGTTCATGCAACGAGCCGAAGCGTGCGTGCGAGCTGGTGGCGGGCACTTTGAACAATTCCTGTAATTTGGAGCCACGGGTTTAGTTGGCTGTATCGCGTAAATAAATCGTTTCCAGACAAAGTGCTATAGAACATTTTCGTCTTCTTTTGAATTTAGTTTTCACTAAATTTATTGTACATAATTTTGAAACACCCTGTATTTTAAGTTTAATACAACTTAACTTAACGAAGACTGAACAAATTTTTAGCCCGTCAGCAGCTTACAACATACGGTTTGGCTGCCGAGTTTGTCCGCAAACATTGCGTTTCCGGAAGCTAACCTCGGGTCATCGCTTTCATTTCCGCCTGTTTATTAAGTAGCGGAAGAATGGAGCTACTTATTGTTTTCACAATGTCCGACTGTCTGTCCGTCCGTCCGTCCCCTTCGTAATTTCCGCATTTTTTGAGTTAGAAGGTTGAAATTCGGAATGTAGCTTAGTATGGGCATATGCACCTTCACTATTTAGTTTGGTTTTGATTGGCCCACTGCGGTCGGAGTTTCGGGGGCTGAAATTAGAGGGGACCAAAAGGTCTTCGTATATTTATGCATATAAAGGAGTGAAATTCGGTATGCAGATTCCCCTAACCAAGATCAACATCACTGTAAAGTTTGGGCCAAAATTGTCCCAATAGGGTCGGATTTTTGGGGGTGGCAATCACTTTGTCTTTAGAAGTTTATGGGAACATATACTATAATAATGTGTGATATATGATTCGATCGAAAATTATGTAAAAGGAAAGAAGATAGGGTTCTTTTATATTTTCTAAATACAAGGTTCGAGAAAATCAATTTTTGATTTTAAAAAATGGGGGGTTAAAAAGTGCAGATGAAGGAATAAAAAATAGATGATCTCAAGGCTTCCGCTACTTTCCTATACCTTCCTCGGGAGGCTTAATTTGTTGTTTAATTCCTTGGTCTAACAATTGAAATAGGAAGTTTAACTGGACACGCTCACTCCAACTTTCGTTGGATAGAGTATAATCATAATCAATCTTCTCCACAAAGACGTCACAATCAACAACTTTGCTAGCATTGAAGATCAAATTAACAACAATTGCATATAACAATTAGCAACGATAACAATAAACAACAATACAGGCAGTCGTTACGTCATTATTGCGCTGCACGAGGCTAACGAGAAATACCAACACCACCTAAAGATAAGGCCTGGGCGCTGAAACGTCATTACAATGTTACATCACCTCAGTAGGAAATTGTTAACCGTATTTCCACCAATAATAAGCTCTGAATTTTCTTGAAAAGTCACCTGATCAAAATAAGTCTAGCAACAATCCAACTTTCATTGTTTCCAACAAAGGAAAAAAACACTGATTGTTAAAATACAAGATGGAAACAATGAATGTAACAGTGACTTTTCAGTGCCGGAGCCTGTCTTTCTCGTTAGCCTCGTGCGCTGTATCAACGCCACCTAAGCGACACCTCCTAAAGAGAAAGCCTCTGCGTGGAAACGTCATACGTTGTTACATCATCATAGTAGGGCATTGTTATTAGTATTTCTACCAATAATAAGCCCTGAATTTGCACTGCTATGGTGATGTAACAATATATGACGGTTTCCGTGCAGAGGCTTTCTCTTTAGGAGGTCTTGACCTAAGGTGCATTCGGCATCGCGCAGACCGTGCAGGGTTATGACGTAGGCCTGTTTAGTCTATAGAAAAAACTTCCGTTCTTTTTTCCGCAGATTTTTCACCCATGGCGAAAGCAAATCCTGCATGGTCAAATTTTACGGAGGAATGAAAAAGGTTTTAAACGCCATAGAATGCAAGGGGATACCGACATTTCGTTACAAGACAATTCGCGACAAACAAAGCTCGTTCCGAAGAATATGCGAGACTCAGCTTAAAATTAAAAGAATATACCACAAATTTAATTATAAATTTATGCAGTAAACCTTGCATATTTTAATATAAAAAACGCGAATGTAAGGTCATTTTATTCTATCATTAGCCTATTTAAAAAGCGTCGCTCATGATTAAAACAGAAGAAATCCTAAAATCATGCATTTTTTTGTTAAAATAATGAAAAGATCATTTTTACAACTTCAATTATACAATAAAAAAGGAAATGTTAAATCATTTAAACAACTTAGAATCTCACAATGTTTCGTTAATACGACTTGTCACAGGAACGAATTGCCCGTCGCGAATTGTCGTGTAACGAAATGTCGGTATTCCGAATGCAAGAATGCTGCATACGGTTCGAGCTACACCTTTCTTATCGTCTTTAGCTAACCAACACCAACTCTATTCAAAGCCTGAGCGCGAAAATTTCATACATTGTTACATCATCATACTTAGTCAGAATTTAGGGCTTATTATTGGTAGAAATGCGATTAAAGATGACTACCCATAACGTTTTAACAATGTATAACGTTTCCGCGCTCAGGCTTTCTCTTTAGGTGGTGTTGGCTAAACTGATTTACACATTGTTGGCCGTGTCGTCGTTGTGCTCGTGAGTAAATGAAAGAATAGTGAAACTAACGATTAAAACACCCATTGTCATCGATAAGACGCCGTTGGGGAAGTTGCAGTCTATAGTATCTTTACTTCTTTAGACGAAATTAGTTAAAATATAATATTAATATGTCAAATTAAAGTCACAATAGTATATACCTCAAATAGCCTCCATAACATGAATTTTTATTATATTTGTTATTTACCTTGTTGATCATAATTATTATAGCTGTGGTTAGTAAGGAAGTGGGCAAAGTATTGATTATAAAATTTGCGCAGAAACGCACAAAAAAGTGAAGTTAAAGAAAAGTGTGTAAATGATGTACATGTTGAACCCCCACCTTTGCTTAAATAAATTGTAGAACGAAAAATGTAGAAAATTTCTCACTTGCCCTCGTATCTTCTGCGAAAAACATCATCAAATATTTAATATTTACATTTTATTGAAGCACGAAATTTTTACATTACTTCGGCCCATTGACTGATAGCAACATCTTTTATTCATAAAGATATTCTTTTGAATTGGTGGGTAAGTAACAAATTGTATCATTCAGAGAGATACGTAATAAATAAATGAACGAAAACTATTTTTCATTTGATCGGCTAATAAGACAGGTCATTATTGAAGTTCTCTATACATGGTGTCTCAAAAAAATGTACTAACACTTTGAATGACTATGAAAACATTATTTATGAACATAGAGACAAGTTTAAAGGCTTGAATTACAGAAGACAAATGTAATTAAATAATCATGTTCGCAAATGTTCAAATTGATGACCGTCATTTTCCAGACAAAGCTGATAACGCGCACCAATGGATTCGCAAACGTCACGAAACAGTTCATTTGGAATATCGCGACATTGTCTTTCAATTTCCAATTTCAATGCATCAATTGTTCTTGGTTTTGTCCGATAAACTGTGTCCTTGAGGTATCCCCATAAAAAGAAGTCCATTGGCGTGAGGTCTGGGGAACGCGCACGGTATTCAATGCTACCCATTCGTCCAATCCCTGTGTTTGGATAAGGTGCATAGCGGTGAGCTCTTACATCGCGATGGTAGTGGGGAGGTGCTCCATCTTGCTGAAAGTACTCTCTTCAAAGCTTAAGTTAATCTTCTGCCATTTTGTTACATTAGTTACACCTGAAAAAACAAAGTGTTAGTACATATTTTTGAGACACCCTGCATTGATTTTAAAATTCTTGTGTATGAATGACGTTTTTGAAAGAGTTATTAATTATAACTAAAATTATAATCTCTGAATCCGTACATCTTAAAAAACCTAAACAAATTTAATCTCGTTTTACTTAATTATAAAAACTGAGAAAACAAATCTGATTGTAAGTTAATCTGTTCTAGAAATTTTGAAAAGTTGAATGTTATGGTGCAAAGAATACGACTCTGTATGTTTTCGGGATCACTGAACATGAAAATGCTTAAATTGATCGTTTATAGAGATAAATAACACTTACTACATGTCACTTCTCCACATATATTGAAGAAATTGTCGGGTACTGCCGGGATATTTTTCTACTTGTCCAAAAGAGAAGAATGTCAGATGAAATTCACATGGAAGCACTTCCGTACACATCAGCAATACAACCACTGTGATCCGTCACTTCATAAGAACTGAAAACATATTCAGCAAACACCGATATTAATCACGTGATGAACACGCGAGAACACGCAGATACAATAGCCGATCAAGTAATGTCACCGTGCTGTGAGAGTGCTGCCAACTGTTGAACAGTAAACGTGAGCACCCCAATATTTAGTAGAAAACCGTAATTTTGAGATCAGGTCAGGACTGTACTGCGAAAACTAGAGCTAAGCTAAAAATTTCAATGTCATTTCAATTTCTCATTTTCATAAAATTTTGTTTGGTGAACACTGTTATTTGTTACAAATCCGTAAATTAACCGTTTAAACTAACCATTTTATAAAGAATTCTCGCTTAAGGATCTTATACTAGACTCTCAATAATTTGAAATTTTTAAAGTTACAAGCGAGTCAGTTTTTGAATGTAGTATACAGTTCAAATTTTATGATAGTTTACAACTTAATTTTTTTGATTTTAATTTTATTTATTTCTCGGAAACTGTGTTACATATTTATTCGAAATAACTCACCTTTGCCAAAAATCTGGATCGCGCGTCGGAAGAGAAATTCATTCTTTAATTTGATGAAGTCGGTGATCCAATTTCGCAGTTCTTGTTTTCGATGACGGGTACCGGTCAGATGATTCTGCATCGACGGAACAAGTGGTAGTCCGAAAGAGCAATGTCCGGAGAGTAGGCTGGATTGGGTAAAACTTTCCACAGAAGTTCGCTAAAGAGCTCCTTCATCACCTGATCAAAGTTGTTTGATAACGCTCTACCGTAACCATTAAGATGAATATATACTCAGGCTCCAAAGTTACGGGATTTAGAAGATTGGTCTACTTCGGTCCGCGAAATATCAAGAAACATTGCAGAGATACATTATTAGACTTTATTACATAGTAAAAAGGCGGTTCAGTATATTAACTTTACAAGGAGGGTTGCGACATTTAAGGACGTTCAAGAAATACGTCACGCTATTAGGGGGGGGGTTGAAAAGTGTGATATAGCGTGACATGAGGGGAGAGGTGGGTTTCTATGTTTCCATAAGTGTGATGTCACAGTAAACCCTTTCAAATTCTGAAATTTAAAATTCAATTTTTTCATGTTACTTTTTTTTTGTTATTTCATTTGGGTCTGACATTTTTTGTAAAGATGAGTCAGTTAAGGCGTCTGCGCACTGGCGATTTTTGTCGCAGCGACTCTTTAACAAAAGAATTGTTGAATATAATGGAAAGCATTCCTGGAAATGTCGCGGCTGTCGCTCGACACTGCAGACCTACGATATGCAGGTGTTTAGCCTGAGGCACACAAGGGGTTAATTTGCTATTCAATAGCCATTGTATTCCACCCCTATAACCTTCCTATTGTTAAGAAGTTGCTGCGACAAAAATCGCCAATGTGTTCTACATCACATGTTTGCACCTTGACACTTGATTGGCCAATTCAGTAAATTCTATCCCTATGATAAATTTTCTTCACCCTTTGTCACCTTTATTTCATCTGTCATTCACCCAGCCAACATAAAGACATGTTTTTTTGTTTTTTTCAGTTATTAGACTTTTCCAAAGAAAAGAGATTCCATTACAAATAATTTAGAAAAAAAAGAGAGTCAAAACTATAAATTAGAAAGGCAATTTTCTCGTTTATTTTAATCGGATTAAAAACAAAAAAATAGGCAGAGGGGAAAGCATTTGGAAAAAAATGAGTACATAACCAAAATAAGGGCACTAGAGATGGGAACAAAGAGTAAAAACGAGTTAAGGGAAATTAAAATGGGAGAGTTGGAAATCTTGGTGAAATATAATAAACTACAATAACACCAGAATTTCCCATTTGCAGCAGGTTATACCATACGTACTGTAATTTTTGGTCATAATCATGTCGTCTCATTCAAATCGCCACATTTATTTCATCCGAAGATTATTTTGTCACACAGTCAACTTTACATATTCAACTCGTCCAAGAACCATTTTGCCACTTAGGATGCTGTGCTTCAAAGGAATTGTATATAGGATGCTATTGAAAGAGATGATAGGTCAAAGGAGTATGTTCTATAAGTGCAACAATTATCCATATACACTCACTCACCAAAAGTCATGGCACATCCCTTCAATCAGGTTTCCTGTCCGTAATGAGATAGATCCCGCTGCTTCCATTCTCGGAATGCAGGTGCACAGGACTCCTTGATATCGCACAATCACTGTAAGCTGTAGAAATGGCAGCACGCGGAGAGCTATCCGCATTTGAACGAGGGATGATTGTTGGTGCCAGACGGATGGGTGCCTCAATATCAGATGTAGCCAACACCCTGCAATTTTCCCGCACAACCATTGCAAGGGTCTATCGAGAGTACACCCAACGAGGGGTTAAAACACATGTCGGACAGCGGACGGGCCGCCCACGCTTTATTGATGCCAGAGGTGTTCGCCAGGTCACCCGGCTTGCAACTGTTGACCGAAGGGCGACAGCGGGCCAAATCACCATGCGGTACAACCAGGGACGTCCCACAACTGTATCCGTGACGACAATTCAGCGAACTTTGGCAGCTGCAGGCTTTGGGAGCAGGAGGCCACGACGGGTGCCACTCTTGACAGCTGCATATCGTCGGCAACGCCTAGCCTGGGCCAACCAACATCGACATTGAGCCGCTGAGGACTGGCGAAGGGTTGCCTGGTCCGACGTGTCACGATTTCAGCTGTATCGGGTCGATGGTCGTGTCCGTGTCTGGCGCAGGCCACACGAAGCCAATGAACCCCGCTTGTCAGGTGGGGACCACTCAGGCAGGTGGAGGCTCCATACGCGTCTGGGGTGTTTTCTCGTGGCATGCAATGGGTCCATTGGCGCATCTGACGTACACGTTTATAACAATAGTAATCTACAGCAAATTCCTTTGGAGGTGAAATTTTAATATGACAGCCATCTAATGCACCATATGCTTGTGGGAACTGCCAATCATTCAAAAATCATCAATAGCATTCTGAATTTGTGCAACACTAGTGGGAAATATAATGTATTCATGCATGATATGCTCTACTACATGATGACAAAATTCATGAAATGCATCACATAACGTAGTTTTTCCAACACCAAAGAAATGAGCAATAGTTCGCATTTCACCGGACAAAGAGTATACAGACACATTGCTACACGTTTTCCAAGAGGCACACATTTTCGTAAAGGAGTATCACTTCTCCCAAAGTAAGGTCTCACTGTGTCACATATGCGAGAAAAAGTTTGCTTAGAAACACTATGAATAGAAAAAATACATAAAAAAACACCGTAAGACTATTTTTCACATTTACTGATCTTAATCAGGTTTAAGTAAACTTAACGAAAATTTGCTTTCCACACTTCGTTTGACATATTTGGCACTATTACATCCCACCAAGTCGCCGATTTTGGCAGAACCCAAAATCTATGATTTACTGCTTTCGAAGCCTGTAGCATTGCCAAAAGCTGTATCGTACAGTCATCGCTTTCATCCATTTGCTCGAACAAAGTGAAAGCCATCTGCGTTTCCTTCTAATGATTTCTATTCGGTTTCTGCATATGCTGATTTCGGCATTTAACGATAACATACGTCGAACTTGAAGCATCATTAGAAGAAACAAGCGATTCATAGCCATGTTTATTCTTTGCAAATTTCCCCTGATGCATTACGAATATTTAGTAACCGTGATTTCGCTTGGATGCAGTGCGAACGGAAACTGCTTGATTAGCTAACAGGGTATAAGCCCCTTCTATTGCATGATTTTGGCTACAGTGCAAACTTTTAACAATCGTACAACGTAACAAATTCTTATAGATCTAACAATGAGGAACCTAAGAGATCTTGTAAAAAAAAATGGGAGGAGCATCATTATTCTCGCAGGAGATTTTCGCCAAACCCTTCCAATTATTCCACAATGAACATCAGCAGATGAACTCAGTGCTTGCCTCAGAGTATCCACCATTTGGAAATTTGTCCACACAAAAAAATAATTACTAATATGAGGGTGCGTATTCTTGATGACCACAATCATAAAATGTATAAACAACTACTCAGTTTTGGAGACGAAAAATTACCCACAATTGCGTCAGGTTTAATTTCTCTCTCATCTGATTTCTGTATACTGTTGTCGTCAGTGCGAGAAATAATTATACATAATGTGTTCCCGAACATAGCCACAAAAATTGAGGACCGACAGTGGCTTTGAGAACGTACCATTCTTGCACCAAAGAATGAGAATGTAAATAAAAAACGACATCATTTTGCATAAGTTGCCAAGATCATGCATTACATATAAATCTATTGACACTATTATGGACCAGGAGCAAGCTGAAAACTAACCCACAGAATTTTTAAATTCATTGGAACCCACCTGGAAAGCCACCACCTTAAGTTCAATGTGAAAGTAGGGCCAGTTATAATATTGAGAAATTTGGATTCCCCCGAATTATACAATGGTATAGACTGTCACTAATTTTATGCCCATTATCACCTAGGCAACAATTATCTAGGTTACAATTTCCTGTGCGATTTGTTTTCGCAATGACGATCAACAAAACACAAGGGCAATCTCTTTATGATCCTAATGGCCTGACAAAAAATAGTATACCCAAAGGTATTCGCGTAACATATTCTATGTCAAAATAATGGTCTTTTATGCATAACTAACATTTATTAATTTTATGTGAATAACTTAATTAGAATTAATATTAACTTATGGTGCCAATTACAATATTTGAACAATTTTGGATTTAATATATTCTGTTATTATATAATCTTTTAATTTACTTAAAACAATTTTGCTGATTTTTGTGAAATTTTGTATGTAATCGTATTAAATTATGTAATTATTCAGCTGTAAGCTGTTACTGGGCACTCAGCCTGTTGCTTACAATTTTAAATTTTAAATAAAAAATTAAATAATTATTGCTACTATTTAATAGCACGGTTTTTTTTCTTTCAATCATAGCGGGCGAAGCCGCGGGTAATCAGCTAGTTCTTTTTACAAATTACAAGATAGTCGGAATAAAATCAATATTTATATCCAAACTTTTGTGTTCAGTGTAGTTTTATGATACGCTTATTTTTAATTCTTTACATTTTTTTATTTTTACAAAACTAATAGTTATTGTTGGTTCACTACTTTTGGAACAATTTAAGATCTAATTTCACCTTTAATTGTAATTTAAAAGTGAAATATGATTCCACGAACTCAAGTGTTTTTCCGTAGACTTCCATGCTATTTTTTATTATGACCCTGAAGGCCGCTTGGTAGGGTATGAATCGCAATCACGTGACTGGTTTCCTTTTCTCCCATAGAGAATCGCAGGAACGTGGCATCTGTGTATTCTTAATCTGTGCCACAGACGACGGCATCTTCCAGCAAGATGATGCGCCTCCACAAGCGGCCCTTGTGACACGGCAGTGGCTGGAGGAACATGCAACCGACTTCACGACAATGATTTGGCCTCCACATTCCCCAGATTGCAATCCGATTGAAGATTTGTGGGACGTCATCTAACGATCTGTCAAGTCGTCACCAACACAACTGGTAAAAGCAGCATCGTTATGGAGTGCAGTGGTGGCGGCATGGCTTGCAGTGCTTGTGGATGTGTTCCGGGGACTGATGGATTCTCTTCCACGATGGGTTGTCGTCGTTATCCGGACCAGAGGGAACCCAACACGTTATTAGGCAGGTGTGCCATGATTTTTGGTGAGTGAGTGTATAACATAACTGGTCCCGCCATGACTTTATGGTGAGCTAAATGTGTCGAGTCAACTTAGTGACAAAAAGATCATGGAACCAAGTGAATACAACGAGCTGAATGTGTGACGAAACGACTAGGAACCATGAAGTAGGGGTGTAACCAAAGTTTATTTCTTTTTTTTTGTTGAAAGGGTGGGGGGTTGACTTTGAGTGTGACGTCTTTAAAGGGGAGGGGGTATGAAAAGTGTGACACAGCGTGACATGGGGGACAGGGGGGAGGGGGCTGAAAAGGCCAAAAAGAGCGTGACGTATTTCTTGAACGTCCCCATTCTGGTTTTGTTGCCATGACACCCCTTGTAGAGGCAATGAGCATGTTCCGTTAGTTCGCTATAAATGTGTCGCTATAAATGTGTTCGCTATAAATATACACCTGAAAGGAATTATGGCCTATGTTTGATTGCTCAAGGAATTTCTACTTTGGATAAATTATGGCCTCTTGTGTTGATTTGGATTATGTGACAAGAGAAATATTCTTGGACGTCGTAAGTGGAAGCATCGCAAAGTTTGCACGTTTCAAAAAGCGTTATCTCCAGACTATAGAGGACATTTCAACAACAAGAAAATATCCAAAGTCATTCCAGAAGTGGTCGTCCATGTTGCACTACAATCCGGGATAAACGATTTCTCGGCCTAAATGCCAGACGCTGTAGGCAATCCACTGCAGGGGGGGGGATTTCGCTAGGAATTTATTGGAGTCTACAGGGACATCTGTTTCGAGTCACACAGTCTACAGACGATTCGTGAATTTTGCTCGGAAACCTATGCGATGCATCCCACTGAAACTTACCGGACAGAACGACGAACATGGTGGAACGAACATTCAATCTGGACAGAAGCACAGTGGAGCTGTGTCATGTTTTTTGACGAATTTCGCTTCAGCCTGGAAAGCGATTCTCGACATGTTTATGTCTGGGCAGAGCAAGGGACTAGGTACACACCTTGTAACATCATCGAACGGAGGAATGTTCTCGGAGATGATGGGGGGCTGGCATCATGATCGGTTCACGCACGTGTTTGACCGAAGTGCAGTAACCGTCCAGGTCTATGGCCGTGACATCCTGCAAAAGTATGTGCTACTTTTCCGAGGACCAAGTTCTTTTACATGGACGACAATGCAGAGCCCGCATCGGGGAGGAGTATCTGGAACGCGGGGACATCCAGCGCATGGATTGGATGCCTAGTTTCCCGGATATGAATCCCATTGAACACGCATGAGATGCTCTCGGAAGACGTGTTGCATCTGTGCTAGCACGCCTTGCCCTCTCCAAGAGCTCCGGAAGTTGGACCTACTGCCTCAAAAACTAGACAATACAGTGCAACATGTGTAGCAGTTACAGGTCATAATAAGGCCTATTGAACATCGTCTGCGTTTTCCACATGCCATGGAATGGCGACCAAATGTTCGCTATCAACTACCGGGGTGTTGGTGACAGCTTGTTTGCATGAAGCGGTGCTGCCAGCTTTTTGTTTACTGCGTATGTTTAAGTTAATAAAGCCTACTACATCTCTCTGCAAAGTTTGATGACATTTCGAAGACCTGAACAGCACAATCTTGTAACCCCTTAACTTTTGAGCACGAGTGTATAATTGGAGGCTGGGCCAGGCTAGTCCGAGGGCACTGCGAATGGTGCGGTGCAAAAAACCTCACTTTTAAAGTCCTCGCGCCTTGATTTTCCCGTGCCCAGACATAATATTGATATTGACTGGTATGAACATTTATTATTCCAAGCAAAGGGTCAGTACAGGGATCTTTTGGAAATTCCAAGCGATATACAAAAAATGTCACTTATCATGTACACAAGTGACATTCCAAACGTCATGAAGTACCAAACGTCATAGGAGCGAAGTGTGCAAATTTTCAGATGTCGCTTGCATGGCGTAAAATGTGTATAAATAGGCAGACCAGTATCAGTGCAGTCAACTCGACTACACTGACGTGTCACGTTACAAGACGTTTCAGACGACTGCTGAAACGTCTTGTAAAGTGATTATGGCTACACGAGGAGAATGAACGCGGAAAGATAGTTGGAGAAACCCACAAACATCCTTCTTTATATACAGGGTGAATACAAAAGTCTGAACCCCCCTTTTATTTTTTGAACCGAAGCAGATATGTCAATTTTGATGAATCTAATGAATAGGAAGCTGTGGGTGGCCTATCCCATCGTGCACTTTTCATCATCCCAAATATGCAAATTAGGACACATTCAAAATTTATCTCAAAAACCGAAGGGATAGAGAAAAAAACCCAATTGCAAACTTGTTCAGCAAAAAAAACAGTTATAATTTTATAACGTCCATTTTACAATACAATTGGTTTATTAATGTTAGATATATTTCATCCTTTCGGACATCATCAGTATTTTCAGTTGAGATGTTTAAATGTCTTACAATGGTATTCTTTTTAAAGTTTGAACAATATTTCTTTTATTCATTGTTTTTTGGTTATATTGTTGTCATTATTTGGTTATAGTATTATTAGTATCTTATTTTTATACATTGTAGTTTTATTAATATAAAATATAGTATTATCTTTTAAATATATGTTTAATTACATAGTTCTTGTATTCTTTTGTTTTTGCTTAATAGTTCTTTTATATTCTCCTCTTTCAGTATTTGGTTGAATAATAAATTACTATCTAATAATTCGGCATTATTTAAAATCTCTTGTGGATAAAATTTATTTAGCATAAAAATAATAAAATTTTCGATGATTATTATTTCTCTCTTATTATTAATTTTGTAGACTAGTTTGCATGTTTCTTCGTAATTCCCGGTTTTATATTTGCTTAATAAAATGTGTTCTGCATATCTGGAGTTTTTTAATGCATTTTTGATATAATATATATGTTCTTTAAATCTAGTTTCTAAATTTCGATAAGTTTTTCCAATATAAATTTTGTTACATTCTTTGCATTTAATTTCATATACCCCGCTTTTTTCTTTTTCTATAATTTCTCTTTTGTTTTCTAGTAATGTTATTAATCTATTTTTGGATCTAAAGGCTACTTTTATTTCTTTCTTTTGAAATATTTTTTTAATTTTGTAACTTATATTTCCATGAAATGTTAAACAAATTCTTTTCTTTTCTTTTTCTTTTGTATTTGTATTATTTTGTTGTTTTTCTCTGATTTCTGTAGCTATATTGATGATTGTTTTATTTATTTGATCTTTCTTGTATCCATTCCCAATTCCAATTTCTTTTATTATTCAACCAAATACTGAAAGAGGAGAAAATAAAAGAACTATTAAGCAAAAACAAAAGAATACAAGAACTATGTAATTAAACATATATTTAAAAGATAATACTATATTTTATATTAATAAAACTACAATGTATAAAAATAAGATACTAATAATACTATAACCAAATAATGACAACAATATAACCAAAAAACAATGAATAGAAGAAATATTGTTCAAAATTTAAAAAGAATACCATTGTAAGACATTTAAACATCTCAACTGAAAATACTGATGATGTCCGAAAGAATGAAATATATCTAACATTAATAAACCAATTGTATTGTAAAATGGACGTTATAAAATTATAACTGTATACACTATACAATACAACGTGTGTAAAATAATGAATCTTAAAAAAACCCCAAACAAAACAAAAAAAAAATCATCCAAATCGGACCAACCAATCACCCACGATCACGTGGTGAACTGTTTGTAGCTTACAAACAGTCACACACCACAAACAAGTTACTTCAAACAGTTTTAAAAAAAAGTTAATCAACAATGCTCGATGTGACGACCGTGGGCACCATAACACAATTGGGCACGGAACCTAACTGACGCCAAAACATCGGCAAGCATGGCCGGTGTCACTCCTCGGCACACTTCCTGGATTCGGGCTGCGTAGCATAAACCTTGTCCTTCAGGTATCCCCACAAGAAAAAGTCAAGTAGTGTAAAATCAGGAGAGCGGGGTGGCCAATCCATTGTTGTCCAAACATCTCATTTAGACGCTCGCGAATGACCAACCCGTAATGTGGAGGAGCTCCATCATGCTGAAACCACGTGCGCTGATACGAGGCCAATGGCAAATTGTCAATGAAATCTGTGACTACCACGTTGAGAATTTCAGCCCGGTAGCGTTCTGCAGTCAGTATTCCATCGTAAAAATACGGTCCAACCACAGTGTCATTGTACAATCCACACCACACATTGATTCTCCAGTTCACTTGATGAGTTGCTTCTCGCAGACATCGTGGGTTTTCGTCTGCCCAATGATGATGGTTGTGCCTTTTGATAACTCCATCCCTGATGAACTAGGCTTCATCTGTCCACAACACTTCATGAATGAAGTTTGGATTGTCATCCAGGCAGGTAAGTTTACAGTTGCAGAAGGCGGCCCTAACAACATAATCCAATGGCAGTAACTCCTGGTGACAATGACTATGGTATGGGTGAAAATGATGTGCGTGTAGAATGTTGAGAACAGTTCTCTGATGGCACCGAACAACTGCAGCAACTGCAACCAGAATTAGTGTTGTTGTATCCTCGTCGCCTTGTGCCCTTGGTCGTCCTCGTTCTGCATTAACATTCCCTGTAGCCTCGAATCCTCTAATAATGTGACGCATTGTTTGACGAGATGGATGGCGTTCGTTAGGGTATCTGTCTCGATACAACCTAACTGCAGCATGTAGGTTTCTCCTTGCCTCTCCGAAGCAGAAGATCATGTTGACAATTTCCGGAACAGTGTAGCTTGCCATCCTGGAATTGTTCTGTCTTCTGTGTGCTGAAACATGCCTTTTATTTGCTTTTCCGCATGAAAGTGAATGTGAGTATGGTAATTTATGTTAATTTTTTTATTTGCATGCTTTACATGGTGGAAATATCAACATTCAGTTTTCCTTGTGCAGTGTGACTGTTTGTAAGCGTGATTGTGGGTTGGTCCGATTTTGATGATTTTTTTTTGTTTTGTTTGTTTTTTTATGTTGAACAAGTTTGCAACTGAGTTTTTTTCTCTATCCCTTACGGTTTTTGAGATAAATTTTGAATGTGTCCACATTTGCATATTTGGGATGATGAAAAGTGCACCATGGGATAGGCCACCCACAACTTCCTATTCATTGGATTCATCAAAATTGACATATCTGCTTCGGTTCAAAAAACAAAAGGGGGGGGGGTTCAGACTTTTGTATTCACCCTGTATATAGAAAGGCCCGGCGTTGCCCGGGATAATTACACTTGTAGATAAACAGAACAATCTCAAGAAGTTAAATTCTAACTCCAAATTGGTTAAATAATAACTCAATCAATACAACACATAAGCGACTATCCATTCTAAGAAAAATCCGAAAAACGGGAATTCTAGATGATATACCGGGACTTTATTAAACGTCTTGTTGAATTGCCTGAGATTAAAATGATATTTTTTTAGATCCAAGTATTCATTACACTTGACGTCGAAGCTCTTATACCCTCTTGCTCTATTCGAAACTCCCGTGGTTCAGATATTTCTAATGTCTGTATAGCTTTTTCTGTTTTAGCTGCAGAGTTTCCAAAATATTCACATTCACACAGAATATAATCAAAATGTATTTTAATTTGGATCTGCTGTGCTACCAAATAAGCTAGGTGATAACCCCGGCGTGACTCTTTGTTTTTCTAATTAAATTTTGAAATATCTTAAAAATTAACAGATGAAAACGCTTAGAATTAATACAATAAAAATTCTTAATGAAAATTCGAAAAAAATTTTTTAAACGCTCACAGTGGATGAACCTCTCCAAGTATGCCACTGCTCTCGATGTCTGTATTGGATTTTATGTTGTTGCAATTCCCACTCTTCTCTCGATGTCTTGAAGCAAAACTTGGCCATTCTTCATTTTGTGTAGTCTAGCGGTCGCCGATTCTTGTATTTACATGCTTACCATTTGCTCAATACAGCACGGAGCTAAAGGAGTGCTTCCTCTGTCGTCTTTCCGCTCTTTCTCAATAGTCTGCTAACTCTCCATTATCTCCAGTTGCTGATCATTTTTAAAGATTTTCAAGAAATTGTTAAGTATTAAGAACTCTCAATTCTAAGAAATAGCCTGAATAAGAGGAATTATATGCATTGTTATAAATTGAAACTTATCTGTATTGCACAAACTTTGCCTTACATTGTTGGTCATGAGTTATATATTGTTGGTCCGTGCAGAGTGTTTGTGTTAACGTTTCGCACTAGATCCTGAATGTCTCCGCAGTGTGAAATTAGTAATCCATTGCCGAATGTGCACTTTATCGGGCTCCATTTTGACTAACGTAACTCGCGAAATAGTGAATAAAAATTTTTGAAATTAAACACGCATACGGATAATTTGATCGCCTACTCCCTCTGCAAAAATGATTAAAGCCCAACACTTTTAAGAATTATGACTTCTCAAAAATAATCGACAGAATTACATTATCTACCCAATGAATAACTGTGCAAAGAATTACGGTTTCTAAGCTAATAACTGTCAGAGAAATTTATATTTCCTTTCTGAGATAAGGTTGGTGCAACGTTTATACTTTGCGTTCAAAGAAGAGTAATATGTAAACAGTAAACTATTGTTAAAGCATCGTTCTTACTGTCGTTTATATTAATTTTGTGAATGCGCCAACTACTTATTATTTATACTCTAGCAAGACGTGTCATATACAATTGTGATAGCACGCAATTTGTGAGAACAAAACATCAAAACACGCTGCTGGTTTATTATTTATGCCATTGCTATAGAATTTAGCGAATTGATCTGACGAAGTTGATGGAGGCCTTACAGTACATATTGGGAAAGAAACACACATATTGGTAACAACTTCATCAAGAAGGACAGCACAAATAACTGTCCATTTCGTAACGTAATTGATCTGAGTTGATAATTTTTTTGATTTCAGGTCAATTATTTTTAGTTATAAGTCATTATTAGAAATTATATAGGAGCAAAAGAGGGGCAGAACTTTTAAGGGGCGGCATTTTTTTGCCTACTGCATCGAAAAAAACTGTTTTTCTGCCGGGAAGTAGAATTGTCCATTTTAAAAACAAGGACAAACGACTCGTGGGGAAAGTTAATTAGATGATATTATAAACGAACGTCTACATGACTCGAGTACATCTTTTCAAAAGATCGATTATCTGAACATTTTGTTTTAATAAGTTGTATGTGTACTATTTTTTTACTAGAAGAGGGAGAGGGCGGCAAACGGTGAGAGATCCTTAATATTACATTATATTATATTATATTATATTATGTTATATTATATTATATTATATTATATTATATTATATTATATTAATAATGAATAACCAATTTTTTCGGAGCGATTATTTTGCAAATTATTAAATTAAACTTTGGATACCGTAATGCAGCGCAAACATGAAAAACAACCAACTACACACATACAAACACAACAAGATATACACATATTTGTATAATGACTAGGAAACTGTAATTTACGGAATCTGGTTCCAAATACTTTGCAGTATTGTACTTTCTTGGTTTCCTAGATGGTTGTTGTGTTATCTACATCTTGTGTTCTTTTTATACCAATTCTGCTTGGCTCCTATTCTTGAGCTCAACCAATGAGAATGATTCTAGCTATTCACCTGGATCCACCCCCATCTCTTAGTTTCCTATTCTATATTGTTAAATAAATTTTATGATCAGCCTCAATCTTGTCGTTGAGAATGAAGGCGTAGCCTTTGAAATACTTATCCGGCGTTTCATATCTGGGATATTTTTTGGTTGGAGGTTTCTCTTTGCTTTATAGGCAATTTTCACTAAATATAAAAACTCAAGATATAATCAACCTTGTAAATGCCGACTTTGCGATGAGAAGGATGAAACAGTCGACCACTTAATTAGCAGGTCCAGCAAAATATCAAAAATGGTTATTTGCAACGCCATAGCAGAGTTGCAAAAATTATCCATTGGAAAATCTGCCAGAAGTTTGGATTTGAAATGGTAAAAAATCACTATGAATATCAAGTCAAGTAAGTTCTAACCTAACCAACTACTCCATACTAAAAATATAACTCAGACACGGTCTTAGAGAACACCAGACATAAATTATTTTCTGACAGAGCTATAATTACTGACAAAACTATCCCTCATAACAGACCGGACATTACATTCGTAGACAAGCAAATCAAAGTGATAAATAATTGATGTTTCCATTCCCAATACATATACCGGTAATTTATAAAAGACACTCAGACAAAATTACTAAATACACAGATCTTGCACACGAAATAAAACGCGTTTGGGGAATTACCAAAGTACACATTGTTCATATAGTTCTTTCTGCCACTGGAGATTTTACACAAAGCCTGTCAACACTGAATCTGAATTGTCAACCCTATTATATAAAATCTTACAGAGAGCAAGAATCCTACACAATTGTCACATACAAGTAGTAAGAAAATTCCTACATCCAGACATTAATACTTCCACAAACATGTAATTTTCTCTTTTCTTGCATTTAACCCCTTTGGGCGCTTGCGAGAAAACAAGGCCTGGAACAACGCCTCCTAGAAAGAAAGCCAAACAACTGAAACGTCATACAATGTTACATCATAAGTCGACCAAATTTAGGGCTGATTATTGGTACAAATACGATTAACAATGGTCGAAATATGATATAACAGTGCAGAGCTACTTGGTCCTCTCTTGGGTACGCCTCTGGGACTTGGCTTTTGGAATTAATCCAAGTTTAGTTTTTCCAAAACAACAACAATAATAATAATATCCTATAATAAGTGCCTTGCCAAAAAAGATAAAAGAGCCTAGAGATAGCATCCTACGGGTTGTCCAAATGAAAAGTGGACACGGTCTGGTTATGTAATACCTGTATTTGAAACTTAAAAGTAATCACCAAGTTTATTGAGGCATTGGTTCCATCGTTTACACATCGGGTCAATTTCCTTGGCCTAGAAGGATTGTGGTTGTTTTTTGAAAAAGTCATTCACTGCATCCTTCACGTTTTCGTCTTCCCTTGAAATGTCTTCTAGAGTGGCCCAAAGATGTGATAATCACATGGTGACAAGATTGGACTGTAGGCAGGATGTTCCAAGACTTCCCACCGGAATTTCTATAACATCATTGTCGTCCAGAAGAATCACGTGAGAAAAGACCTGGGCGTTTGTTTTTGACTGATTGCCGAAGTTTCGTGAGAGTACTGCATGACAATAGGGAAGACCGGGGCAGGTTTGGTACAGGGGTAGGTTTACACATTCCCTATAGCTCACTTATCATTGGTAGGAGAAATGTTACAACCACCATGTACCGTCAAAACAGTTTGGAGCCAGTCGCGTGTAAGAACAGTGAAATAGACCACTTTTTCTAATTTTTCTTTGGTACGTAAATTTTCGCACTGATGTTGGTTTATCTTTTATCCTACAGCAGATTATTTCTTATAGATGAGGGTTTTTCCATTTTAAACGCTGCATTAGTTTGTAATGACATTATATTACTTTTTCACAGTCATCTACCAAGAACTTGTGGCATCCATGCCAAGGCGAGTTCCAGCTATTTTGCTGGCCAAAGGTGGCGCAACGCGTTATTGAATAGGTAGTCATAAAGTTTTTGCTCTTCAGTGTAGTATCTTTGGAAACTTTAATATATTGGCAGTTATAGGATTTTTACCATTAGCTCATCATAGCTCATAATTGCTTATCCTGTTGACTGTTCTTTTGCGGTTATTTTAAGTTATTGAGTTGCTTCTTAATCTTATGAACAAAAGTTAGAGGCTTAGTTGTAACCAAAACATGGCGATGGGGCAAGTTTACACAGGAAACATGGGGCAGATTTACATACTGTTTGAGGCCATATAAAAAGCCAAAACCTGGAAAACAGTGGGTACAATGCACAGTCTGTCAAAGGTGGGCACATGAACACTGTATTACAACAGGTAATTCAGTATATTTTGTATTCTGTAAATTTTTATTTGGTAATTGTGTTTGTATCCTGTATTTGAAATGTGTGTATCTAACTCATTTGTACTCACTGAATTAAACGAAGTTATAAATATTGCAAATCGCTTGAATTTTATTTTAAGAAACCTCATATTTCATTATATTAAATGTGTGGAAATATAACCGGTTACGGGGCACGTTTACATAGGTCAGACTTATCTCAGAAAAATATTTTTAATTTGTAAATATTATAAATTTAAAGTAAGTTAAAGGCACAATACTGTACCTTAAAGTTTAACTAATGAATGGATATGAAAAGTGAGTGAAATAGATTTATACTTAAAAATACAAAAATAATAAAAAAGTGTGTAAACCTGCCCTGGCTCCCCTACTGTGCCGAATTAATGGCGCATTTCTTTGGCAGAAAAGCAATCAGCAGTGGTACGCCAATAAAAAACGCACTACTTCTCGCTGTTCTGTCCTGGACGCATTCCTTTTTACACCTTTTTCTGACGTTCGTTATTTACACACGAACAAGTCGTAATTTATTCACTCCGGTACATGTCTGCAAGCTATTAGCACACCCCTTCAACAATAGAGCGTTGTTGTCTCTGTTATAGTTATGACCACAGTATAAGAAATAAAAGTTTATTTTTTTAATCTGTGGTTACGACGCTATGGGATGCGTCCACTTTTCATTTGAGCAACCCTCATACAAAGTTGCATTGAATAATCTCATGTAAAATACTGATTAAACGGGGAATTTTTAAGGTAAGCTCTCTCTGGCTTTGTCTTCCAAATCGACTTAACAGCACAAATTTTACACACCACAACAAAAAAAGCACAATAAAAAGCGAACCCTACACATTTTCATGCTTGTTCTACATGGACGACATAAAAATGTACGCTTCCGCACAAAAACAATTGCACCAGTAACTTCAAATTCCACATACTTTTTCAAAAATTTGGATGGACAAATGGGTAAATGATGGAAAAATCATTGATAATAGGTTTCTCAGGAATGTGGGCTTCTCACAGGATGATCATGATCACATTGCTGCTTTAGAAAACGCTGAATTTTACAAATGTTTAGGATTTAAATAAGCCAGATTTATGGAGCATAAATACATAAAGAACACACTCAATAAACAATATCTTCATAGCGTCGAGATAATTTGGAAGTATTTAAATTCAAAAAAAATAATCAAGGCCATCAGCTCTTATGCCATCCCAATACTATCCTACTCTTTTGGAGTCATATAGTGAACACATTCCGATCTCGAAGGACTGAAAGAGAAATCACAAAAACTGCTTCAAAACGCAGAAAAAATCACCATACACTGCGATCGAAAATCTCGCCCTTCTTCCTTCAGATAATCAATTTACAAATAGACTCAGTTACTCAGAAAATTGTTTTACTCTAAACAGCACACGTCACCACTGCACAAAGCAATCGGCATGGCGGATAGAAAATACATACCTTTAAATCTGAACAAGATACAGAAAGTACACTACATTCGTATAATACTGTATGCACTATGTTTCAGTTATAGCTAGGAATAGTAGACATTCTTATGACCTCAACCGGCCACATATATCGACAGACTTCATTCGAAGCGATGTTACCCTTTGGACAAAATGAAGGAAAGACGACTGCCATATAAGATCAGGTCACTACAACCTAAAGCGGAAGAAAACACATTAACAAAGATTCAACCGATGGGACTTTCAGGGAATGCCATATCACATAGAAAACTACTTACACAGCTAAAAGCACTTAGTCAATATCATACATAAATATATAATAAACTTGAGGATGTAAACACTCCATACTATAAAACAACTATCCGAGACACTAGCTAGATAAAACAACACATAAATTATAATTTGAGAGAATTAATAATTGACAAGTCTATCCCGCATAACAGACTAGACATCATACTAGTAGATTAAAAAAAAACAAAAAAAACAAAAAACTGACCTACATAATAGATATATGCACATAATGTATAAAAAGATATACACAGACATAATCATTAAGTATATATTACAATAAATCAAACTTGTCAAACTGTTTGAAATATTAATTTTTACGAGAACTTTGAATAATTAAAATGTTATGTGATTTTTTTTATTAATATGAATACATGTGAATTATATTTTCTGGTCTAGTCAAGCTACCCCGGAAAAAAGCAGACTTAAAAATATTTTCTCCATTCTCCGATATTTAAAAAATATAAAAATTTAAAACTATGCACATAAGTATTTCAGGCTACGGAAACTTACTGTCTTGAGCAAATCGAGCTGGTGAGACGGTTTCGTCATAATTCCGCGGCACTATGTGGTCTATCCAGTCCTCATCCGTCAAAGGATTTGAGCTGAACATCGAAAAAATAGATAAGTATTTATTGATAACCCTATTGCTATTAAGAAATAATTAATACCATAGCTTACTTATCGCCCATGAAGTCATCCTGACTGTAACCTTTAATAATTCCAAATAACAAATAAACGAATACATTGAATTTGACGGGCTGTGAGAACATTTCCAGACGCTAAAAAGGATAAAAGTGTTATTTGTGAGGAGATGTTGCGGTTCAGTTTAATATGTGGCACTTGCGTGCGTAAGGCAGTCGTTTCTGACTTATCGACTTAACATCCTAAGATCTTGATGTTCTGTGCTGATAAAACCGCCCTGTTGTCTCTTTTTAAAGTAAACTTTTAAAATTTTATGTAAACATAAAAACATATTTCTCGATCTAAGTTTTAATTGTGTTTTAAAGATTAATCAATTAATCGATAAAGAGCCTTCTCCATTAATAATAAATAAATTATACAGTCTTTAAAATTCCACCTACATTGCTAAATATTGATTTTCCTGTGCACTGTGAATTTACTTAGAAAAACGAATAGCATTATGATAACCATAAATTAAAAAATACATAGAATTAACATTTATGACCAAATGGCCGAAGAAAGAGGCCAAAGAGGCCGAAGAAAGAGTCATGTATATAAAGATAATATACATAAACATAAATGGAGCTTCGAGAGCATGTCATTATTTTTTGTTTGGAGAAGCGTGCGGAAAATGCGTTTAATAACAACTTGTTTAAGTTGTGAAACTAAAGTGTTAGAGAGGAAAATTCCTTGACAATTAACGATCTAAATTAATAAAATGCAAGCTTAAGCAAAACCATTTTCATATTATAAAAGATCTAAGAATTTAGAAGTGAAACAAAGTTTTAGTGTATAACTCAGGTAGAGTTATAAGCCAAGACGTAGGTAAAATGTTAATTGATTTTGAATAAACATTATACAAAGAATTTGCTTTTATAGAATTCAATATTTTTCAAGGGCTTTTAAATGTCTTATATCAAATGCTTCATTTTTGACAAAACCTTTAAAGGGATTTGATAATCAATACATTGCCGATCAACAACTAGCGTGTGAATTAAGGTTTTTTTTAAAGATCATTTCCTGTCTATGGGAAGAACTTTAAAGTGATTGCACATTTATCACGTTAAACGTAACTTGGCAACCAAAAGGGTAATTCACAATATCACGTGTTTCCTTTAAATGTTTAAGTTCCAATAAAAATTAAAATCCTCTTATTACTTCTGTTTTCACGTCATCGTAACACATACAGAGCGATACCGGATAGTGCCGTTTCAGGACAGGAAACAGGTGAAAAATCATTAAGGACAGATATGAACTATAGGCTAGATCCTTCAAAATCTCTCACTGGAATTTTGCTGCAGGTGTCTCATGATTGAGTATGTGTAGCCTGGCGTGGACGTGTGTTCAAAGAAAATGACACATTCGCTCAGCAAACTTGATCAGTGGCGTTAATTATGAATCCTCACCCTAAGAAGTTAGCAAAATCACAGAAGAAATAAAATATGTAATCAGCCAAAACTGTGGACACAAGGTTAACAAGAAAGGGAGGAAAGAAACCACTATTCCACATATAATCATTTTTTGTAATCACAGGAGAAATTTAAGAAAAGGCATGCCGTGATGTTACCATCCAGAAAAGGGATGTCATGGTTTTCCAGGAGATGCTGTCATTTTGGACTTCCTATAACGCGGTGAAGTAGCTTGTTTCCAGCCCATGGAGGCCTCTTGTTAGAGGGAGCGAAATGTGGAGAAACGCCTCGGTTTCAGTTATAATCAAGAAAGCTCTGTAGACCCATCAAACAGAACATCATTCCGACGATCTCCGATAATGCACATGACACCCATCCGGCCCACACCTGCAAAACATTCACCACAAGATGATGAACGACGCCACCTCGGGCGCAATGGGTCGCAAAGTCATCCGTCAGTCTACAGAGTCCGCCAAAAAATGCATACACTTTATTAGATGTCATCTATAAAATTTTTCCGTAAAAGCAAAATCGAAAGCTTACATCCCAATATTATTACATGCATTGAATGAAAGAAAGCCACAACTGCCACCTAGACATAGGAGATTACTTGATAAGAGTTTGCTAGGAAAATGCATAGGAGCAACTTTTCGCCATATTCAAAAGTATCTCAGCGTACAATATCGGAATAAAAGGAAAACGGTTACGTGTCAATTCGTCGAGGGTCAATTCGTCGAGCGTCAGTTCGTCGGCGTCAATTCGTCGAGCGTCAGTTCGTCGGCGTCAATTCGTCGAGCGTCAGTTCGTCGGCGTCAATTCGTCGAGCGTCATTTCGTTGAGAGTGTCAGTTGGTCGGGCGGTCAATTTGCCGGAGGTCAATTAGTCGAATGTCAATTCGTCGACCGTGTCAGTTGGTCGGGCGGTCAATTTGTCGGAGACAAATTCGTCGGGTGTTTCAGTTGGTCGAGATAATAAATAAATGTCGAAAAAACTTTCATAAAATTCATTAACGAAAAAAAATTTTGTTATTAATTTATTTACTTGAAAGGCAAACAATAAATACCGTTACTGTTAAAACTCCGTATCTATATACAGCTTTTGTAAGCAATGTGATATAGTAGCTACAATACATCTAATCTTGTTGACGACATATGCCCCAAACTATTTAAACCGCTTCAGTAGTCTTCATGTTCAGAATATACTTAATAATTATAAAAGTTTTACACAAACTGATCACATACAAGAAATTAAATTTTTATTAAGTAAAAGTTAAACAATAACATAAATATGAGGGTGTAGGACTTTCAATTCAATCTGATTGCATGTCCTATACCGTTTAAAAGTTCTGGCAATGTCTTCCGACGGTTCACGCACAGGGCTTCAAGCCGTCCCTGATGATCTTGCGCGGCACGTTTGTTGTATTTCTTTTATAGTTATTAATCATATAGTATTTATGTTATTGTTTAATTTTTACACTCCAGTAGCTCTAGTAATATTTAATTTTTACTTAATAAAAATTTAATTTCCTGTATGTGATCAGTTTGTATAATACTTTTATAATTAAACAATAAGAACAATAAGAACTGTTCTCTCAATTTCTTTGAGGTGCTCCTGGGCTGCTGAATGATGGAAGCAATTGCTTCCGAAAAGTACTTCCAGTATCAGGTTGTATATTTTCAATCTAATATCGTTGTGGTGAAAGAGTTTTTTATTTCTTAGTTTACCATTACAATTATCCACACTTGTCTTTTTTATTATTTAAGATTAGATGTATTGTGGCTACTATATCACATTGCTTACAAAAGCTGTATATAGATACGGAGTTTTAACAGTAACGGTATTTATTGTTTGCCTTTCAAGTAAATAAATTAATAACAAAAATTTTTTTCATTAATGAATTTTATGAAAGCTTTTTCGACCATTTATTTATTATCTCGACCAACTGAAACACCCGACGAATTTGTCTCCGACAAATTGACCGCCCGACCAACTGACACGGTTAACGAATTGACATTCGACTAATTGACCTCCGACAAATTGACCGCCCGACCAACTGACACTCTCAACGAAATGACGCTAGACGAATTGACGCCGACGAACTGACGCTCGACGAATTGACCCTCGACGAACTGACCTGATACCAGGAAAACATAAATCCACAAAAAAAAATTTTTAATGACTCAGATGTACATTTCGGAATTCATAATTCATAATTCCGAAATGTACATCTGAGTCATTAAAAATTTTTTTTTGTGGATTTGTGTTTTCCTTTTATTCCGATATTGTATATTGGTGTCCACAGTTTCTGGCTATTTTGTTTTAAGTATCTCAGCGTTTATGATAATTACTTTGAACACTTGTCGTAATTGTAAATGTGAAAGAGAACTTAAACCTCCGTTCATAAAGTTCGGTGAATGATGTCATATTGCGAGTGGATTGCTGGCTTACATGTAACAGCAGTTACTGTCCCATCGATGATAATGCACTTCTGGGAACGGCTGTACAAGTCCTGGAAACTCCTGGGGTATTCGTCGTTAGGGACAGCCTTCAGTGGGTCGAAACATTACGTTGAATGTCCGAAATGTCCGAAAACCTCTGGCCCTTCAGGACTGATTTCATTTTGGGGAACAAGAAGAAGTCCGGGGGAGACAAGTCTGGGGAATAGGTGGGTGATTGAGTGACAACAACTCCCATTTTGGTGAGGAACTGCTGCACCAGAATGGCAGTGTGTGGCCGGGCATTGTCGTGGAGCAGGGCATTGTTACATCATCGTCAAACGGCCAAAGTTACGGCTTATTATTGGTAGAAATACGATTAACAATAGCCGCGTCTCTGTGATGTAACAATGTGTGACGTTTCTGTGCGCAGGCCTTCTGTCTAGGTGGTGTTGGTCCAGTCGCCTTTTCCGTACTGGTGGCGTACCCGCTTGATCCGTTGCAGCAGACGTTTCAGTATTTCCACGCATGTAACGGCATTCATCGTGGTGCCGTCAGGGAGGAATTCTTTATGGATGAGACCCTCAAAGTCGAAGAACACCACGAGCATTGTCTTAATGCGGGATTTCTCATCACGCGCCTTCTTGCTTTTCGGCGACTCTATACTCTGACTGGACCCCGCCACTTTATACTTTGACGCTTGCCTTCGGGGTCGTACTTCAAGCACCAGCTCTCGTCGCCCGTGACGATGGTTTTCAGGAAATTTGGGTCTCGATCCGCCATATCAATGAGGTTTGCACAGACGTCAAGTTGACGTTGCATTTGTTCCGGGGTCAAGTTGTGGGGCACAAGTCAGGAGCAAAGCTTGCGTTTACCCAAATCCTGGGTCACTATGAGATGGGCTATCTCACGACCAATTCCCACTTCCTCTGTTATCATTCGCACTGTCACACGACGATCCTTGGACAAAAGTTCCTTCACTTTCTGTACGTTGTCCTGTGTGCGTGCAGTTGTAAGCCTGCCACTTCGGAGGGGGGGGGGCGTCTTCCACAGTGTTCCGCCCTTCTCGGAACCGGTTAAAGCACTCATAAACACACTTCAAAGTGATAGCATTTTCTTTGTAAACTGTTGTCAGCATTTCATGAGTCTCTTTCATTGATTTTACCAAGTTTGAAACAGAACAGCATATTCGTTTGCTGATCCATTTTGGGTTTCGACCGCGCGCACTGCACCTTCACTCTTCAATGTCCTGTATAAACATGATAAACACAATCGCAGCGCTGATGCTCTCAAACTTGTTTAAACATGTAATTTCTCTCATATGTACTGAGTGATCACTTTATTGAGCACACTATCTAATATCTTCTTGGAACCTTTCTAGCTTCTACTACTGCTCAAATTCGCCGTGGCATGTAAGAAAATTCCGGAAAATTCTAGAAATGATCTTCAGATATTTAACCCATTCCTCGATGACAGCAGCACTCTAATGGTGATTTCGAGCGCGGATGACTCTGTCGACCTCGTCACATATGCTCGATCAGACTCACATGTCAGGTCTGAAAATTGGGACGACTATGGAAGAAACGAAATACGATATCATCCTCCTTGAACTAACCGGACCATAATCGAGCCTTATGGCAGGGAACGTTAAATGATCCTGACCTCGAGGAAAAACTGTGACATAAACGGGTGAATCCGTTCGGCAACAAGGTTCGGATATCTCTGCTGTAGTGTTCAGAGTTTATTCTATGAAGATAGTGAACCGAAAGTTCGCAACGAAGACATTCCCCATATATGATCGAGGCAAGTAAACTTATCATTGCAAACAAGGAGTCCATTGTTTTGTGTTGTTGACCTCGTATTTAATAGGAATCGAATATACATATGCCACCCACATATATTATTTCAATAGGACTTCAGATTCGTTGAATCATGCAACGTTCTTCCAGTCGTCAACAGTTCAATGACGGTGTTCATAGATTCCTTCGTTATTTACGAATTGTCTGACTTTATCATCGGTGCTCAGTTCTCGTAGATCCCAGTAATTAAGTATCTGTTTACAACCACAGGATGTGTTTCATCTGGCTAGATTTGGTTTTGTGTTCCTTCATGATACCCTCTAGCAACTGTTGTTAAAAATTAAGAACGAACAAAGTTGTGTTGAAATGAAACTCATGAAATAACCCCCTTTCCATTGAATTTTAAAGTTTATTAATGACATGGCCTGAAACATTTCTTCCTCCTCTCCAATAGAATACTTCAGGACAGGGTATTCCGATTTGCCAAGAAATAGGTGGTTCCACATTCTTAACCTATAATTCAATTGCCTCTCAACTTTAAAAACATTTAACAATGTATATTACAAGAAAGTTCTACGTGGTTTAGAATTCCCCACCTCCTTTCGTTATGAACGTAGATTAACCACTATCTATTAAAAATAAATCGGCCTCGGTGGCTCAGCAGGTTGCGTGATCGCCTCTGATGCCCGAGTACGCGGGTTCGATCCCGGCCGAGGACGACGAGGATTTTTCAGGGGTAAATCCTGAGATCACGCACTTCCTTCGGAAGGGAAGTAAAGCCGTTGGTCCGGTGTAGTCGTTTGCCGGCTGCACGTTAAAGAACCCTTGCGAGGCAAAATTTGCGGCCCCTATAACGCCGTCCTGAAATGACCATAGCAGTTGAAAAGGACGTTAATACCAAACAAACCAAACCAAACCTATTAAAAATAACAAAGCGAAATATACTAAAATTTATAAAAATTGACTTTGTCGAAAATCTCAGCCTATAGCAGAAGATGCGGAGGCATTTTTAAATTAATGCGAAAGAAATTTCCTTTATTTTAAAATAATTTCTAAAAACATGGCTGAAGTTTATTACAATTCGTTATACGTATACAAGGACATCTATGAATAACTCGATAAAAATTTTCCCCGAGACGAAAATAAACATTGAAAATCTAGTCAACTCATGTTAAAACAGTTTTTCAATAAAAGCTTCAAACTATGGTTGATAGATTTTTATTAAGATTGAATTTTTTTATTGAAGCATTATCTTTGCATAAGCCAAAGAGACTTTCAATTTTTATTACTCTCTCCTTGGAAGAAATTTTTATCTGCGGCTTTGCAAACTTTAGGTCAAAGTAAATTCAAATGAATAAAAATGATTTAAATTATTAAAGAATTGATACCCCATCATATTTATTAAACTGCTATAAATTATAAAAGTTTTTATGATTTATTTAAAAATAAAAACAAGATCCTTCCAAGTTTTATTGTTGATTTGTTTTATTATGCTTCATTATAACTATAGGAGATTTTGAGAATCTAAATTCAATGAAAAAATAAGAGTTTTCTTAAATAGAAAAGTAAAAGAATTTTGTAAATTTTGCAGAAAGTGAAGAGCCAAGAGATTGTATTTGGCTATAAACCTACTTGGGAGATATTAATTTTATTTTCATCATGAATTTTTTCCAGGTGTATATTATTATTAACATTGACAAACAGGGTGAATCTAAAATAGGGATACAAACTGGTTCGCCATACCAAAGCAAGTAAAAAAGTCAAATACGAGGGCATATTGAACAGTAACGCCTCCATGGCTGTAACTTTTTTTATTTTTTAACCGATTTTCAAAATTCATTTGTATCTGATACTTACATTCACTTTTCGACATTATCCCCATCCCTTTCCACGTACTGCACCAACGTGTGACCACTCGGGTGAACCCGTCGGAGAGGAATTCCGGGGTTGTCGTCGACACGAGGACTGAATGGCAGCTTTGGATCCTCTTCTGCAGCACGATAACGCCCGTCCGCATACGATCGCCACACATCAGAGGGGGTTGCAGTGCCTACAGTTCAAAGATGAAAAACTGCAGTTCAAAACTGAAAGACTTTGCAGCATGCGACTTTCACCACTTCCCAAAGAGGAAAGAGCACCTTAAGGGGCATGAGTTGCGTTCTGACGACGAGGTGAAACCTGCCGTTCGGTCCTGGTGTCGACAACAACCCCGAATTCCTCTCCGACGGGTTCACCCGACCAGTCACGCGTTGGCGCAATGCGTGGAAAGGGATGGGGACTATGTCGAAAAGTGAATAGCGCATTACTAGAGGACAAATGTATGTATCAGATACAAAAAGAATTTTGAAAATCGGTTAAAAAATAAAAAAGTTACAGCCATGGAGGCATTACTTTTCAATTTGCCCTCGTATATGACTGGAAGTACTTCGTTGAAGAGTTATTCCACTAAAAAGACACAAAACCAGACTACAATGTATCACTGATGTCCACAAAAACATGTCGGTCGTGGAAAATTCACACTGTAAGGCGTTGGCGACCAGTTGTAGTATATGGGTTGTAAAAGGATCGAGAAATGATTCAATCAGAGTCAAAGTATTAAATGAAACAAGGGCTTTAATATCTAACAACAATCAAACAACATTCTAACATTAAGGAACTTAAATTCTAATATATACAAAACAGTAAGGATCTTAAATGAACCAGGGTTCCATCCGAGTTCGTCAGTAAACAGTAGAAACAAACATGATTGCAAAGCTTACATAGCGATAGGTCAACATCCCTTTCTAGTACATAATTCCAAACCCAAGATAAAGCATACTTAGATGATTTATAATTTAGAATTCTATCTGAGAAAACTAATGACAAAAGGGAATTCAAAGATTGGCTAGACTAGATACATCTAATGTTGTAACAAAGGATTCTACTACCTTACATGCTGGGACGATACTGGCGGCAACGAAGTCGGGAGAGAGCTGGAGACAAGTGCAGGTCAGGAAGACTGATTTTGGAATGCCTTTCAAAATTCCCGCTCCCCTTTTATATCAGAACGGAATTCGCAATGAATCTTGGGATACTCCCTCTGGTGGCGAGGTCAGAACTATCCATAATACTTCCGGAACAGGGGGGAAAAGGATCGATATTGAGATCAAAGGTGATATACACTCCCAGCATGCAAAGCAACAAGCTTACTTAAACATAATTTACAAAATGCAAAATACAGATATTACAATTCAGGATCAATAAAATATACACCAACATATGAATAATAAAGTGTTCCAGGCTTCTAGATTCCTGCAATATCAAGATCAATTTACAAAAGGAATAAATAAGAATCTATCATAAGAACAAAGAGAGGAATCGGAAGGTAGGCCTAACCGCCCACATGGTGCGCAAAAACATCGATTCTTAAAACGATGGTTATCGAGGTATCGATTTATCATTTCATTGTTCTTCAAAACATCGATTCTTGCACTGCTTCTAAGTACAATAAATACATATAACAAAACTTTGCTACAATAAAATCAATCATAACACAACTGACAACGTCACACAGTCACCCGTTCAAAATCAATGTGCACGCTGGCATCGTAGGCAACCTTATTCACTGAGTGCATCTTTCAGTGGGCCAAGATGTGGAAATCTGAAGGTGCGAGATCGGGTGAATATGGAGGATGGTTTAAGCACTCAAACAGTAGGTTCTCGATGATAGACAATCTGATACTAGCAATTTGTGGTCTCGCATTGTCATGGAGCAAAACGACGGCTGCACTCAGCAAACACCTGCGACACTTTGCTGCTACAGCTTGGAGCACTCCTGTAAGGGTGCCGCCATCTTGTGGTGCGATTTCCAGCATTCGATGGCGAGGTGGGCTTACTAGCCCAGCTATGAATAACTTAAGCATGCCGCCACAAAGTAACAAACAAGACATGCTTAAGCTTATCACGGTCGTATTTTAGAGTTTTTATAGTACTTTTCCCGTTATTTATTGAATGAGCCTTGTATATTTTTTTAAAAAAATGAAGATACAGAGATGGGGACATATTGAAACGTTTGTAATAACCTTAAGTTTTGTTTATAAATCTCCGATGTATCCTCCTCCTGCTGCAAAGCACACATCTAGCCGATAATCAAATTCCTCCCATACATGCTGAAGCATATCTGCCACTTCACGAATGGCGGCTGTTATTCGAGTTTTTAGGAGGCACAAAACACGGTCTTTTACGTATCCATACAAGAAGTCACAAACATTGAGATCTGAGGATGGAGATGGCCACAAAAAGGAAAGGCCTTGTGTTGTGCGTTTGCCATCTTGACAGTAACTGACGAGACTTCGCTACGTCTTTCAGATTAACTCTACAGATCTTTACCGGCATTGAACAAAAACTTGACGTTCCCCTCTTTCAAATGGTGTGCGGTTCATTAGACCTGCGAGCAATGGTTTCCGAGCTATTTACGATTGGAATTTGATGAACCCAGAGACCGTTAAAGTAAGGAGACGTGGCATTTCTTCTGTTTCCCATTCAAACGTATATAATAGTTCTGGTTTAATGTTAGTACATCTACAAAGACAATTCGTAACTGACGTCATGTTATACTAATGAATGATTATATTACAATCCTTTTGGAAGACATCATACTACTGAAAGGCCCCCCCTCACTTTTTTTCCTTTCCTTTCTTATCCCCGATTTTATTATTTTTAATTACTTGATGTTTTTAATAAATTTTTTAATTAACTGAAATTAATAATTTATGATTCGTTGATAAATTTTGAAAATTTTACATGAAAAAATTGGTAATAAGCAAAATAAGCAAACGTAACACTGTAAAATGCAAACATTTTTTTATTTTCATTTTCACAAGGAATTTATAAATCTGTCTTGGAATATACAATAACAAGGTATATATAATATTTGTGATAAAGAAAGTAATTATAATTATAAAGAAAGTAAAAATAATTAAGAATGAACAGGAATCTTTAATATACACACATAGTACGAAAATCAGAAAAAAGCAAACATTGGTAATTGAATGAACAATCATAAATATATAACTTTTTAAAAATAATGTAAAAATTATTAATTATTGATTTAAGGAGTTTAAATAATTAGTTTAAATTTGAAATGAATTTTGTCTCCTTATAATGGGGAAAATTTGTGTAATAATGAAACAAAATTAAAATTAAAGTCACCAATCTTGAAAAAATTTTTGGAGATGAAGCCAGTCTATTGAGGATGTAGATGAAGTTCTTGTGTAGTCTATTGAAGATGGTAGAAATAAAACTAGTCTATTGAGGATGTAGATGAAGTTCTTGTGTAGATGATGTTGATAGGAGAAGACGGTGATTTTGAAGTACTGATGAAATTTTGAAGTGTTGATCCAAATTTTGAAGTGTTGTTTTATTATTACACAAATTTTCCCCATTATAAGGAGACAAAATTCATTTCAAATTTAAAAATTATTAAATTAAAAAAGAAAGTATTACTCAAAATACTTCCAAATAAAAGATAACATTGATAATTCCGTGAAAGATAAAAGGTAAAGTGATTTTTCCACGGAACTGTTAAATCAAACGGAGTGAAACTTGCATAATAGAAATAAAATATTTTAAAATAAGGATAAAAAAACGTACAATTAATAAAGAAGTGTGGAATGTTATTGACAACTTATTTATGGGTTGTGTGCATTATTTTTTTTGTTGTCCCTTTGGGACCATTAACCTGAAGCAATAAATTGCTACTTTCGAATTTACAGTAATAATGTAAACGCATCCTATAGTATAATTTGCAAATTAGAGATATTGTGATATCAGATATAGTCAGGCTATGGGGAACATTTTTTAAATCGTCTTCTAGTTTAGAGTACAAATCATAATCAATTAAATAGACTTCTAAACAAGACATGAATGTATTTTCTAAAAGTACAATAAAGTCAAAGAGTTCTTTGGTTGGGACAAACAGAGAACCAAAATCATGCAGTTTATTTGAATATGCTTTAAAATAAGCAAAAAGTTCATAATTTTCAGTCACATGAGCATCATTAATATTGAGGTAAGTTTGGCAAACAGCACAATCATGAATAATGAGAACTTTTTTTGCAACCCAACCTGCTATTTAGGATAAAGCACTTTTTTCTAATAAACTTTCTAGTTCAGTAATTTCTGGAAAAGGAATCTGAGTTACGTCAAGTTGAAGGTTTCGTTGACTTTTCTCAGCTGTAGATTTTGTCGAGTCTGAATTAGATTTTTCAATGTCTTCGAAAGAAATCAAAAGAGTATCATAATCTCTCTGACAATTTGAATTATACCCAATGGGTAATAATAATGAATTAACCAATGTTTGTTTAAATGTGTCCAGGAATTCTGAACAGCTAGGGTTTGTTCGAAAGCCATTACTGCCTCGATTAACTGAAAATAAATTTTCAAGAGCATCCTGGTTAAGTCTTCCAGTTAACAGATAATAAACAGCAGAATTTGCATGCAAATCATCCCATAACTGCAGGACTGCTGAAGTAAAAATTTGGTATATAACTAGGACTATCAAATTTCCAGGTTTTCAACTTGTCCAAAAAATTTGATAAAAATGAGTTATGTTTTGAATGAGTTGAAAATGGCCTCTTCAATGGCTTAGAAGTTTTCTGCAAAGATGAATTCATTGAATCAAACCAGTCATTCATTAGGAGCAACAAATTAGCAGTTGCAGCAGCATCTGCCGGCAGAGCACTGAAAGAGATAAAATGCATAATGCAGTTGATAATGAATGACTGAAAGGCGGAGCAGCCAAAATTTGGTAAATAAATATGTTTCAGTGAAACTTTTGGCAGTAAACGAACTTTTTGCTGGCAATCATGTTTTACAACTTTTACAATATGTTCCCATTTAGCTACATCTTCACCCATAATAAAGTCGTACTTTTTAAAATTCAGGGTTCCCACAGAAAATCTGTATCTCATTTCCCTGACATCGACGGTCTCATTTCCCTGACCAAATCGTAATTAAAAAAAAAAAAAAACATGTCTCTACAACAGCTTTTCAGACACAATTTTATTATTATTATTATTAGTTGTCACATTATATAAAATTAGTATTAGTATCAGTATTACGAAGCTTGTTCAATAATTTTTGCCTCCTGGTCCGTAACTGGACATATAAACGTAAGTATAGATGTCTCTAGTAAAATCTATTTCCCTGACGTGCACTTGTCTTTGGGATATGAGAGAAATCTCATGTCGGTTTTCCACAACTAAAGTTTTATTTATGGAAAACCCACTTTCCACAGCTGCATTACCGTGTGATAATATGAGGCACAATTTCACTACATGCCAGAGCTCAGAATATTTAGTCTTGTTCAAAATATTCGCAAAGAACGCATCCAGTCTCATATTCACCGTATTGTCACTGATATACTCTTGAAAATATTCTCCCGAAACTCCTGTCGAGCCGAGGCAAAGAGACGAGTATTGTAGCTTAGCCCTTTCGGCAACGTTTTCGGTAATCCTATTGCAATCATGTAGTGCATGAAGAACTATTTTAATCGTGCTTTGACCCAGTTCAGGGTTGCCAGGTCCAAGCACTATTCGGTCGCCCATTTGGGGAACTTTAGTAGCCCAAAATCGCCCAATGCATGAAAATAGCCCTTTTCCCCTGATTTTCCCTGACCATGTTTCATTTCCCTGACTTTCCCTGACCATGTGTCATTTCCCTGACTTTCCAGAATGTAGGAATTCCGCAAATCTACATTATGTCTATGATGTAAGCTTCCAACAATTTACGAATATTTTTATTGTATGGTTTATTTGTATTTTCATAATGTTCAGTAATAGTTGGAAGCTTACATCATAGACATAATGTAGATCTGCGGAATTCCCACATTCTGGAAAGCCAGGGAAACGAAACATGGTCAGGGAAAAAGGGCTATTTTCATGCATTGGGCGATTTTGGGCTACTAAAGTTCCCCAATTGGGCGACCGAATAGTGCTTGGACCTGGCAATCCTGCGTGCAGCCGGCAAACAACTACACGGGATCAACGGCTTTACTTCCCTTCCGAAGGAAGTGCGTGTTCTCAGGATTTTCCCCCTGAAAAAAATCCTCGTCGTCCTCGGCCGGGGTAGAACCCGCGTCCTCGGGCATCAGAGGCGATCACGCAACCACTGAGCCACCGTGGCCGAGCGAGATAATTTAACTTCCCGCATCTTCCCTTCATATAATACAGGGTCTCCTAAAAAGACTGACAATTTTTAAAATGGAATAGCAGGCAAATGGTGACAGTTATAAAATTATTCCTACTGGAGATTTGTGTGTGAGATCAAGAATTTGTCTTGGTACATTTCTGTATGTTTTGCGGACCGATCTTTTCGATAGGCCTCATTAGGAAACACATGTCTTGTTATGAATACAAATATACAGGGTGAGGCATTTATCTTCAGACAACTGAATATCACGGAAACTAAGCATTGTATGAAAAAATGTCCAAAATCATAAGTGAATTATTTCGCGGGGGGGGGGGGGGGTAACTTTGAAATCTTAAATAGGAACCCCTATTTTTAATGGTATATTCAGATTGTATACAATATTAGAGAACTGTTTTATTCTTGGTGTTTTTTTAATTGATCCAACCGTTTAGGAGATAGAGGCCCTGAAAGTGTGGAACTTTTAAAGTTTTGAACCCAATTTTATCGATGAAGACAAAGAGATAGAGAGTGGGTCTGCAGACATTCCTATTCTATTTTTTGGATGATCTTTAAGAATCCGAAGTCAGAATTTCGAAAATTTAAAATTTTTTTGTGCACAAGTAAACGTTTGGAGGCAGCAGTCCTATGGAGACAGAGTCTATGCGTGATGGAGACAGTTCTGCTAGGAAAAGTTGGCCCGCGCATTTCCGTAGCTGATCCACTGTCGTCTCTGCAATGAGAGCAAGAAATTCGGTGCGTGCGCCCTTCTGCTAATTAACTGAAACAAAGCAAGTTTTTTATATTGCTCATAATCCTGTACTCAAAACGAACACGAAAAGTCAATTTATCATTTTTTTTTTGTTTTTTGAAGCAATCAACCGTATTGCATCGATAGAAACCAGACCAGATGTGATTTGACCGCCGTCCGAGATGGATGTGACACCTATAAAGCGTACGAAGATCGTAACTGTGCACGAACACACAGGTAAGACGTATCGAGAGATTGCTTCAGTGGTTGCTGTAAGTTTAGCAACTGTCAGCTGTGTCATCAAATTGATAAAGGAAACCGGACCGGTTTCTCCTAAACGTAAAGTAAAGTGTGATCGTAAGAAGAAAACAACTCCTAGAGATGACACTTACTTCGACAAAGCAAAAATGATCCCAACAAAACTTGAAATTGTTTGTTTCAATTAATTTACAGGGCGTATGCTTAAAATCTGCTACAGTTCTTCTTTCAACTAATGTAACATTTTTCCTCAGACCTCATTGCTACGGGGAGAAATAAATAAATTGTTCAAATTGTAGCGGAATTTAACGATCATCATCACGAAGAATCACTGGCATCGCGGAAGCTACGGGTTTCATCGACACTTCTCTCGCCAGCGACTCATATCAACACGTTGTAGGTTACGAGCGCCTCTAAATTACGTTAGGTTAGATTAGGGTCACTAAACGAGCACTCCCTTTCGTCGAGAGCTCCCCAACATGTGCGTAAATGCTCATCTGTCATATTAAGTGCGCGCTTTTAAATACTAGTCTGTGTAAATATTATGAAAATAAGGACCTGTCTACTCATGAAACTAAGGGCGGGTCGACCGTTCCCCAATTGATACGGTCGGAATCGATTCCCGATCGGTCGTTTCTGTATGTGTGCACTTTTAGGACAGCCTGTTCGTGATCAATCAAAATTGAGAGTACGTCGTCAGAGCTCGTAAAATACGTTTACGAGTAAAATTCTCTTAATTATCATAATTTTTTCCTTCTTGCTTAGAGATATTTACAGTAATTAGACGTACGAGGTACGTTCAAGTTCTAAGGTCTCCTAATTTATTTTTGAAAAACTATTGACCCTAGAAAGCTGAAACTCCAGTCATTTGTCCACATAGTCAACCTATAGCCGTACACATTTTTCACAACGCTGACGCCACGATTGTATCGCCGCTGCAAACACTTCTATAGTGGTCTGTTTTGCCTACTGAAAAGCCGCTCGATGAGCAGAAGCTTTATTCCGTTCTTGCATAAGCGATTTTCCAGTAGACAAAACTGGTTCCTAAAGAAGCATTTGCGGCGGCCTGCCAATCATGAAGACCTTAGAACTTGAACGCACCTCGTACTTTTGCTGCTAGAAAAAGTAATTAGGCTATGCACAACCGAATGACTTGGTTGGAATGGTTGGAACTGGTACGCCATTTTGATTCCACTTGATCAAGCAAACGACCGGTCACTTTTTAGACTTACTGGGCAAGATCGGTCGTTAGTTTATGGACAGCATGTTCACGATATTCAAACTCCTCCAAGTTTCCTGGCATCTGTGGCCTAAACATGGTGTCTTTCGCATATCTCCAAGAGGATATTTCCCTTATCTGTGCCTGGGGCATGCATGGGGAGACCAACGATGAGCTATTGACCTTTGGAGGTGGGTTTTATTGAAAGTGCAGAAATCGGCGTACCTGAGGCTCTCTCCTTCAAGAATAAGGGAATAGTGACACTCTGCGCTTAAATATCTCAGAGATATAGCGAAATTAAAACCGGGCAATTTTTTTGTGGATACCCTATATTAGATGAATTTATAATAAAGTTCACAATGAATAAAAAATTAAATTAGCTATTCGATGTTATCGAATATACGTATTTAATTATTGTATGTCAGTAAAAATTTAATGTGTTCATTTTTTTATATGTTCTATTCAAAACCTAAAACAAAAAATAATATTTTTAATTGTTTCCGTAACTATCAAATGACGGATGTAGAAGAAAAGGACGAGACACAAAAACCCTGGAACAAACCAAAATTGAACACAGAGTAATAAGACCCTGAAAAAAGCTGACATTTCGGATAGAGACTATCTTTTGTCAAACCATAAGGTAAAAAGATAGTCTCTGTCCGAAACGTCACCTTTTTATAGGGTCTTCCATCCAGTACAGTTTTTGTTCAATTCCAAGGTTTTTGTATCTCGTCCTTCTTTTCTTCTACATCCGTCACTTTTATAAGTTGAAATACATTAAAGAGTTAATCCAATCTCAATGGTTTATGTGACGGCGATCATTTTAGCCTTTTGGTGCTTGATTATGTCATACTGTATGAAAATGAAGTTGATGTAGGTCTTACAGAACATACCGGAAAATAAATCATAAAATTCCGACCAGTTTCGCCCCTTACTTCTGGCTTTGTCAAGGATATACAAATGAAGAGGCAAACAAGACGCCTTATATACAGAATATGGTAAAATAAATAGTCAGTGATTGGTGGATATAGAGGCAAATGCCTAAATTTATAGTATATGGCAAAGTCTCTGATTGGTAAGAAGATGAACCAATTGGGAAAAAACAATGGAATTAACGAATAAGGATACGACATAAAAATTATAAGATATCCAAAAAATAAAGAGAAATACAACGAAATAAAGTATCATAAATAGGTGTATAAAAGGGCTAAAGTAAATCAGCATGGGCATCAACATGGAATGGATGTCGAAAGTCGTTTGGGCATTGATCAGTTCGTCTGGTGATGCATATTTGGTCTTGTATATTTTTATGCTTCTAATATAGCATTCTTGAAGGGGGTCGCTGGAGATGTGGATGATAGATATAACATTGTTGCGATTGCGGGGTTTATGTCACAATACTCTGTCCACCTCCTGGACAAGGGACAATCTGAATCAATAGGAGTATCGTACACCACATTCTTCAGATGTATCTGAAGAAGAAATCTTAGGTCCGGTGATCGATATGGCCAAGCAATTGTCCCTTCTCGACCAATCTATCGATCATGAAACGCATTGTCTAAGTGATGTCGTACACATGTACTAAAATTCGCGAGTGAAAGATATCGATCTACCTCTGGTGTTCCGCGGCGAAACAAACGAGAGTGGTATTCGATAGTGGAAAACAACACGTGTGTAAGCTGGTATAATCGTTGTTGTAAGGCAAGTGGTTTTTTTGCGAATTTATTTTTCGTGCAGGTGAGATTAAATGGTGCAAACGTAGACTAGGAGTGCGATCTCATTATTTATTTATTTTGTGTACCGTTCAGAAACGAAAGAAATTAAAATAATTCATTTCAAAAAACAATCAGTGAATTATTTCGTGCAATGGATGAAGAACGAAGTTCTATAGGTGATAGTTTTGAAGAACGAAGAAAAATAATTGTATTTCCAGCAGATACTGTAGCGTGCCATAATGTAAAAAAAAAAAAAACACTGCCATATCCTTTCATCGTTTATCGACAGACATAACGCGCATGAAGGCGTGGCTGTGTATTTTAAAATTTGTGAAGCAAGAACCAAAGTACACTTACATCTGCCCTTTGCATTTTAAAAGAGATGACTTCTTTTTACCTGGTAATTCTCTATGTTGCATGTTTTTTCTTGGGTGTGAATGCATTCCCCCCTCCCCCGGACTGCGCCCGGGTTGAAAACGCGGGAATGAAAGTGTTCGTTAGCCGACCGGAGGTCAGTGCACGCGGAGTGACTGCAGCAGTCTCCGCGATCATGCATGATCCAACTATGAGTAAAATTTAAAAGTTGATCAAATTAAAAAGTCCCGTTTTTCTCGACCTTAAATTTATTACTGTTTCACCTCTAATTAATAAGTAAATGATTCGCCTTCTTTTAGAACCTAAAAGAAAATCACGCGAGAACCCACGAGGTTAAAGTCCAGAGTAGCGTCCCGTAATTCTCTCGGATGCATCGATCAGCCCGGTGATATTTTTATGCTCTGAATTTATTATTGTAACATATCTAATTAATAATTAATTGATTTATCATATTATAGAAATTGTATTTTAAGAAATTTATATGGAAAAAATTTCACGAAAGTCCCGTGAAGGTGTACGTTGAATGACGGGCGGCCAGGCCGACATTAATGACCAATGACAGAGAAATATGGCTGCCCGTCATTTAACGTATACCGTCACGGGACTGTCGTGTTTTTTTCCGCATAAGTTTTTCAAAATACAATTTGTATAATATGATAAATCATTTACTTATTAAGTAGATATGTTACAATAAATAAATTTAGAGCATAATCGCGACGGGACTGATCGATATCATCCGAGAAAATTAGGGAACGCTACTCTGGACTTCAGCCGAAAAGATTCCAATTATATGATGCATTTTCCGGAATTTCATAAGGTTCCAATTATATGAAAATCCTTCTGTTTGCTGTAGCCTCCCCAACAATGTTAATTTCATGCGGAGGTGATGACGGATGTTTGTAAGCAAAGAGAAAATAGCTTCTTGCTTCGTTTATGCGATAACAATACAGCATGTAACGATTTGTTTCGCATCCACCACCGCCTCTCCTTCTAGGAAACACCGTCTAGCCTCTCCTCCTGCATAGTCAAATATTTTTACCAAGGAAAGTGTCTGAAAAATTACTTTCATTTCTCTTGAATCGACGATATCTATTCCTTCACCAACGCACGTTTATGTGTCACTCACACACGGCACCACAGTAGATTGACCGTGGCGTCCTCTATACTTCCTTTCACTCGACTGGTGCTCCTTCAGGTTGGAACGCATTCTTCTTCGGAACCTCCTCAAACAACTCCGTTATATGTATGATGTTTGATATATTTTTATATATCAAGGATTCATTTGTGACTCTCCTCGTTTTGCATGCTCGTCATTTCTATACCTTTGACAAAGCAGCCAGAAATAAAAGGCGAAACCGGTCGGAATCAACGCCACCTAAAAAACATAGCCTGCTCACTACTTGCTGATTGCGTCATAAAACGAGGGCCGAGGCTAACGAGAAATATAGGCTCCGGCACTGAAAAGTCACCTGATCAAAATAGGTCTAGCAACAATCCAACCTTCATTGTATCCAACAAAGGAATAAAAAATTGATTGTTAAAATACAAGATGGAAACAATGAAAGTTACATTGTTAAAAGATCTATCTTGGTCAGGTAACTTTTCAGTGCCGGAGCCTGTCTTTCTCGTTAGCCTCGACGAGGGCTGACAATCCAATCTTCATTGTTTACAAAATACGAAAAACCACTGATTACTACAGGTGTTTTTTCGTTTATTGTAAACAATGAATGCTGGATTTTCAGCCCAGGTTTGATGACACAGTCAGCAGGCTTTGTTTTTTAGGTGGCGTTGTCGCAATTCAGTGTGATTTCTTTCCCAATATGTACTGCAAGACTTTCATCAACTTCATCAAAAAGGACTCTCCATTTCATAACTTTATGAAAATGCCAGCCATAGAAGTGCTTGGTGATGTTTTTATTCCAACGGTGAATATTGATACACATTTAAAAAAGCCATGAAACATTAGAAATAACATTGTTTACAATTATTTTCACCGAGAGGGCTAGGGCGTAGGCTTTCTAGTTCTCGAGTGCGCCTGGTCGTGGGTTCGAATCCCGCCGTGGGCATAGATGTTTGTGTTTGTTCCGGGCTGCGTACAGATATAACTTGTGTAAAAGGTGCAAAATGACCTTAGTAGTCGACGCCAAAAATTCTAATAAACCAACCAATTATTTTCATATGTGATGAAAGTTAAAATATATTTTGATAAAAAACACTTAATATTTTCTTAAAACCCGATTGTTTAGAACTCACGCGTTTTTTACAGTATTCATTTGGAAAATGGCTCGTGGCACTATCATGTTTCTACGCGATGATTGTATTGTTAAAAAAATTTAAAAAAGTAATTATTTTAACAAGTAATTAAATATAAGAGGATTTTTCCCCCTTTCATCAAGTCTTTCCGCAAAACAAAAGTAGTTTATGAAAGAGATTATTAAATAAATATTTTTTTAAATTTATTACTACTTTTATAGTATTAAGACTAACTTTATTTATTTTTCCCTTTAGTTTTTCGAGTCATTATTGTACGTCAATAATACTTATCACAGGTAAGAATTTTTTGCTTGATATCTAGGTTCTTTTTTCATGAAAGAAATGCTATATCATTAGAATAGTTCATCTTCTTTGTATATTTTATTATCAGGTTGGTCGGAAAGTAATGTCGGATTAAAACGTATGAGTTTAGAGCAGCATTAATGAAAAACGTTTAATACCTTTTTATTCATCAGAATATATCATCCATCGGCAGAAATCATCTCCCACCGTCCAGGAAGCTTTTCAATTCCTGATTTAAAGAAGCTCTGCTTCCGCGAGAAGATGAAGCTCATTGGATGCAATTTTAACATCTTTCTAATTTAAAAACATGTTTCCAAAGCAAATTGTCTAAATCCAAGAAAGAACAATAGCCAGTCCGTTGGTGAAAGGTTTGGTTAGAACGGCGGATGTGGCTAGGTTTCATATCCTAACTCCTCCAATTTTTGCGTGGTTAAATTTCCTAGAGGGCGAGCCCATTCCTGTTTAGTGAAGGGTATTTTTGCAAAGTTTCTGGTGAAAAGCATGAAGTTTCTGTAAGAGATTCGTATAGCCAATCCAGCCATTGACCACCAAACTGTTAGCATGATGGGAATAATCTTCTTGGGATGGAGGTCAAGTTTAGAGGAGCAACACTGTCTAATTGTCCTGAACGTTGGGAATTATTATACAGGATCCATTTTACGTCAAAGGCCATAATTCGATTAGGAAAGAGTCAGCTATTTTCCATGAAAGACAAAAGTTGTGCTTTATTTTCATTCAATTCACGGGATACCAATTTTTCCAGCTTGCGCAATTTATCAATTTGCTTCAAATGTTCACAAACAATTTTATGCTATTTCCTAGCGTAGAGGCAAATTCTCATGACTTTGTGATTTAACTCCACTAATTGTTTTTTAAAAAAGGTCATTATCAGTTGGGCGTTTGGAGCGTGCTTTAACATTACAAACCATTGCTTCTCTTTTACAGGGTGGCACGTTTAAATCGTACCAGGCAAATATCTCGGAAACTAAGCATTATACGAAAAGATGTCCAAAATCAAAACTGAATTATTTCGAGGGGGAAATTCATCAGCCAAAAAATTACCCCCCATCCCTTGTGAGGAGGGCTGAGGGGGGGGGTAACTTTGAAATCTTAAATAGGAACCCCTATTTTAATGATATATTCAGATTGTACACAATATTCGAGAAATGTTTTATTCTTGGTGTTTTTTTCAATTGATCCAACCGTTTAGGAGATAGAGGCCCTGAAAGTGTGGTACTTTTAAAGTTTTGAACTCAGTTTTATCGATGAAGACAAAGAGATAGAGAGTGGGAGTTACAGACATTCTTATTCTACTTTTTGATGGTCTTTAAGACTCCGAAGTCAGAATTTCAAAAATTCAAAATTGTTTAGTGCACAAGCAAAGTCTTGGGAGCAACAGTCCTATGGAGGCATAGTCTGTGTGTTTGAAAAATATTGGATATTTGAAATTCTGATTTCGGATTCTTAAAGAATCTTAAAAAAGTAGAATAGGAATGTCTGTAAGACCCACTCTCTATCTCTTTGTCTTCATCGATAAAACTGAGTTCAAAACTTTAAAAGTTCCACACTTTTCAGGGCCTCTATCTCCTAAACGATTGGATCAATTGAAAAAAACACCAAGAATAAAACATTTCTCGAATATTGTGTAAAATCTGAATATACCATTAAAAAAAGAGGGGTTCCTATTTAAGATTTTAAAGTTACCCCTCCCCCCAGCCCCCCTCACAAGGGGGTGGGGTAATTTTTTGGACATTTTTCTTCGTACAATACTTAGTTTCCGAGATATTTGCCTGGTACGATTTAAACGGGATACCCTGTATAACAAATTTGCATATTCAAATTTCTTACACTGAATTTAAAGTGAATGTGCTAAACCGACAATACTTTCCCATCAATTTGATGTACAAGGTGTTTCAAAAATATATGTCGAAACATCAGAAATAGAACCTACATAAAAAAGTAAGATATACATGTCTGATAAATATACGTCCAAAATTAAAGATACAAAAGTAAAGAAACTCTTTCACCACAACAAAACAGGAATAAAAATGATATCTTTTGTTGTGGTGAAAGAGTTTCTTTATTTTTATATCTTTAATTATTACTATGCACATAATTTTTTCCAATTTTTTCATACGTCCAAAAATAATGATTTTGGAGTAATAAAGCTTTGTACTTCAAGTATAAAACTCCTCAGTTTTCATAATTCTTATATTTGGACAATTAAAAATATACATGCCACAAAGGCGGGTGGCTTTCAAGAAAGCTCTTTTGTGAACGTTTGGGCTGGAATCGTCCATGATAATATGATTGGTCCATATCTACTTTCTAGCCGATTTAACGGGAATACTTATCGGATATTTCTAGAGGAAACGTTGCCTGAATTGTTAGAAGGTTTATCACCAAATATTAGAAAAGAAATGTGGTTTCAACACGACGAGTGTCCCGCACATTTCAGCAATATACGAGGTTAGCCCAGAAAGTAATGCACCGCAATTTTTTTCTTCGTCCCCAACGATGGTACGAATGCGAAACTTGAGATATGCATTCTTTGAAGTTTTCGGAGTGCACGCGCAAAGTTTCCGTTTCTTCCGACAGATAGCGTACGTGCAGCAATGGAAGAACATGGAGTCTTGTCGTCATTGAATTTCTCACTGCGGAGCAAGAAACGGTTGGAAACATTCACAAACGTTTATGTACAGCTTATGGAGCATCAGCAGTCGACAGAAGTACGGTTAGTCGCTGGGCACAGAGGGTGAGGCCATCCTCGGCTGTCACACCTGAGAAGATGCAGCTTGCTGATGCGCTCATTCGTCAGGACCGACGCAGCACGACTCGGCAATTGGCGCTGGAGCTGTCAATCAGCAAAGGAAGTGTGGGTGAAATCATCCGTGCTCTTGATTACAGAAAAACATGCTCACGATGGGTTCCGCGCTGTTTTACGGAGGAACACAAAGCTCTGAGAAAAAACACTTCTTCTGAGTTGCTGCAACGTTTTGAAGCTGAGGGGGAAGCCTTCTTGTCCCGGATTGTGACAGCTGATGAAACCTGGGTGCACCATTTTGAGCCCGAAACAAAACGACAATCGATGAATGGCGTCATCCGCACTCTCCACAGAAAAAAAACTCAAAGCAACTGCTTCTGCAGGTAAGATCATGATCACTGTGTTTTGGGACTGTGATGTCATACTCAAAGATGTGATGCTGAGAGGCAGCACCATTAATTCTGAGGCATATGTGAACACATTAAGCAAACTCAAGAAGCGCTTCCAGCGACTTGGACGCCATAACAACCCAGCTGATTGTTTGCTTCAACACGATAACGCTCGCCCTCACACCAGTTTGAGGACATCGGAACACATCACTAAACAGGGTTGGACAGTGTTACCCCATCCACCCTACAGCTCTGACCTAGCGCCCTCAGACTTTCACTTGTTTGGGCCATAGTAGAATGCCATTCGTGGAAGACATTTTGAGGATGACGAAGAGGTGATTTGCACAGTGAAGACATGGCTGCGTGAACAGAACAAGGACTGGTACTGACAGGGCATACACGTCCTTGTGTCTCGCTGGAGGAAGGCCATAGAACGGGACGGAGATTACGTGGAAAAATAGGCAGTGTAGAAGAAACATCATTCTTTCGTGTGTATAAGTTTCATTGTGTTCAATAAATAATTGTTGAAGAAAAAAATTGTGGTGCATTACTTTCTGGGCTACCATCATTGTATGTGACTACCTTAACATCAGTTTTGAAGGACTGTGGATAGGACGGAGAGGAATTATCGCTTGGCCCCTAAGATTTGTCATCTCCTGATTTGTCATCCCGCGATTTTTTTTATGGGAGTACATGAAGAACCTTATTTATGAGACACCATAAGACGATCTTGATGCGAAGATAGCAGTGGCCGCTGGAAATGTTTGAGAAATTCCTGGAATCTTTGAGAGGGTGCGGCTGTCACTTCTACGTCGAATGGAGGCCTATAATATTGTGGCAGGAGGCTAATTTCAGCATTTACTTTGAACTTATCACTATTAAGTAGCCAATGTCCGTCTCCTTCATATTCTCAATATGTTTTGACATAGAAGGTTGAAACTTGGAACGTAGCTTACTATAGGCATGTTCTACTTTACTATTTAATTTGGTTTTGATTGGCCTATTGAGATCGGAGTTAATGGGGTGGGAGTTAGAGGGGACCAAGTGATCTACACGTACTGTATTTGAACTCGGGCTTCCGCTCATTTCCTATATCGTCCTTTGGGGGAATTAATCTCTTGTTAGATAAGTTGTTTACTGTTCTTTCTTCGATACTACCTTTTAAAGACGATTAAAGGTGCGAAAATTCCCTATCGTGTACACGTTGTTTCATCCGTAAATAGAACATAATTCGGAAAGGCAGGTTGAATTGCAGTCCCATAGAACGAAATCCCTACGTGCTGGATAATCATGAGGCTCTTAAGTTATGGATTCTCTGAAAATGGTATGAATAGTCCTACGCCGTGTAGAAAACTCCATACAAGGCTATGATTTATTCTCATCTGAGCGGTACTTGTTTGGAGAATTTCTTGCTCCTGTCAAAGGATTTCTTGTTTAACTGCAGGCGTCCTTGCATCCCTATTCAGACTAGCGTTATGCCGATTTGCATACAATGAACCAGTTTCTGGAAGTTGTTATGCAAACGAATGAATATTTGGTGATCTGGAATAACTCTTCGAGGAAAACGTTCCCGATAGATTCTCACTGCATCATGTGCATTTCTACGAGTATTAGCAGCGCCATACACCAAATGCATATCTCATCTCCAAATTAGTGAAGCGTAGCATCCCAATCTAAATACATCAAACACTGTGACAGATTGTAGAAGAAAAGTTTGTGATTTAAAGCGGATCCTTCCACTGAGATAAAACTTTACTCTTATGAGGTCACGCGGCTTTATAAAATAATCCACTTCGAACGGGAAATAACTCCAAAACCGTTGACCTTTAGAATTATGTTTATTATATCTTAATGTTATTATGTAGATTTTATTTCCGAAGTTTCCACATATATTTTTGAAACATTTTGTATGTTGTCACAATTTTGATAAATCATTTTAATTTGAATTAATGATTTTTTCTCCGATTATAAAACTGAGTATTCGTAAATATTGCAGGATATTCGTCAGTAAATTGCAGCATCTACAGATGGAAAAGTTAGAAAATTCTCCTTACTCTGAGCGTCACCTTAGTGAAACGAGCGATGCCCTGTATGCGTTGCGAGAACAAAATAAATTCATCGATCTAATGATCGTATGTGAAGGAGAGAGACTACCTGCTCACCGATTCCTTCTAGCAAGCGCCAGCCCTTTTTTTGAGAAAGTTCTGTCGGAAGATAGTAGGAAGAATGAAATTAGTATAATGGAAGTGGAAAACGTGCCACCTAAAATAATGGAATATATCATAGCCTTCGCATATTTGGGAAACATGAAACTGGATGACGACGTAGTATCACCTGATGAGCTTATGGATATAATGACAGCAGCTCACCACGTTCAAATGGAAGAACTTGTCGATGCGTGCGGTCGTTTACTGATTGAAAGTGATCCAGACTTCAGCATAGAGTTGCTGTGGATGTGGGCCAATAAGAACGACTGTCAAATGATGCGCCAACTTCTCAGCGAATTCATTGCTTCTGATTACGAAAATTTGCATACGAAAAAGATCTTTTTAGAGTTGCCAATTTCGGCTGCATTGGTGACTATTGACAAGATGCCTCGTATCACTTCTGCTCAGCAGGAGGGAATTCTGAATGCTGCTGTGGCATGGGTGCAACATAATGTGACAACTAGACAACACAGTCTGAATGAATTAACTCAAAGAATTCAGGTGGATATGCTCTCGCATTCGTTTGTTAATGAGAAAATTAAGGAACTACCTGCGCTAAGATTCGCGCCCAAATTTTTTGGTTTCATCCCGGATGATTCCTTAGAGAGTATTGCTCCTGAAAACCGGAGAGAAATTTCCTCTTTAGCAGCCAGAGGAAGATCAAAACGAGTAGGAGATGGGGATGGAGATCGAAATTTATCATCAAACTCGGCTTCATCGTACTACTCACGTTCTATGAATAAACCCTCAACAAAACAATCTAATCGTGTTCCAGAAACAACTCTCCAAGACGATCTCGTCGTGATAGGCTGCAACGCTGAAAATCAATTCGTGACAACCACTTGTTCTGTTAATAAAGGCAAATTTTGGTCTTCTATGAAACCGATGGGAATTCCTCTCGTTGACTCTCCTGCTTATGCCATGCATAATGATAACTTAATGATCTTCGGAGGCGAAACGGCTCAAGAAGGTAAACTCAACTCAGTGCGCATATATAATATGACATGGAATACACTATCTGAAGGCCCCAGTTTGAGAATAGCCAGATCGGCAATAGGTGTAACAATTCAAGATAATACAGCTTACTTGTTCGGAGGGATTTATAAAGTGGGGCTCAGTATGCAATACGCTGAAGCTTTGAACATCACATTGCATAAATACGAGGTTTTGCCTAGCCTTCGTTACAAGCACAGTAATGCTGTCGGTGCCATGATTAATAACAGACTGTACGTTATAGGTGGAGGATCACAAATGTGCGAATCAATTTATCCCCAGCGGCCTGAGGGAGGTTGGGTAGAAATTGCTAGGCTCCCTGAATCACTATCTAATGCCCCCTTGCATGTGGCTAAACACGATGGAATGTTGCATGCCTTTCGTAACGAACGGATATCGCACTTGTATAGTTATAATCCTATAAGGAATTCATGGAAAGTAGTAAAAGTGAGTGGTGATCTTCCAGAGACTATCGCCTGTCTATTCTCGAAGGGGCACGAAATTTGGGCTATAGATAAAAATGGTCTCGTTTTTACTTTTGATTTACGCAATAATACATGGGAAATTGCCAGCGGAATAGAACCAACAAATTCTTTAGAACCAAAATTTTTTGCATTTCGGGAAAAGCCTTAAAAGTTATGTCCTGATAAATGAATAAGCATTAAAAAATCTCTTCAGTGTGTCACTTAAAAAAACTGTTTTAGGGAAAAATCTTTGCCACTTATCTCTGATCTCATTATCAATTTTTTTCTCGTCCATCGTGTAATGCTTGTAAAACTTGCTCATAATGTTACTTAATATGCTCGTAATGAAGAGTTGTCTCTTTATGTTAATATTATGGATTGTATAAAAAAATTATTAATTAAAATTTTTTTCAATAATATTTTTTCCAATAAATATTTAAAGTGATTTTTTTTTCTTTGCTTATTAACATTTGACCTTGCACGATAAAAGCATTCTAATATTAATGTATAAATTATATAATGGGATTAAATGTCTTAATAATAGTATCAATTACACAAATTAACATAATAATTTAAGAGATGTCATTTTTACTGGCAGCCCGATTCAACGTTACTAGTACGTATATTGCGTGGTTCCAATGTTTGGAACCAGCGATCTCATTTCCTAGGCTCTCGGCCCGTTCATCGCGCAAATGACGTCAGCTGTGACGTAGTCACTTGCACTCCCTATCGAGTTTTGTTATTGTTAAATCTTAAATTTATTTTTCAATTTTGGAATGGATGATTCTACATTAGGTAAGTACATTATATTAAGATGTCGTATGATCAGTATTATAAGAATATAATTTATTTTTTATATTAAAAAGAACTTTTCGAAAATTTGCGATCGCTTAAAGGAGACCAAAGCGAAGACTGTCTTTTTTTGCAGAATCATGTATTCATGATAAAAATGAGATACAAAATGTAAAGAAAAAATTGTATACTTTCTGCTCAGAAGTTTTCAAAATATGGGGAAGGTGTTACCGAAAAAAGGATTTTTCTTTTAAAACACTCGTCATGGTTAGGAAAAACTGTTGAATTCATACCTACTCATGGACTTCGCAAGAGTGACGTAACAGTTAGCTCCACCCCTTGGCAACGCGCCATCTTGGTTCCCCATAAGTCGTTGCTCAGCATAAGATATGCTGATTCTGACACTAGTTTGGCTACATAAGTGATCAGAATGTCTGAAATAAAACTATATTTTATTGCTACGTTTTTTATGACTAACCAAAATTAATTTCAAAAGGAGAAAATGATTTAAACTCTTCCTAGCAACGACTGTGTGGAACTAAGATGGCGAATCACTAAGGAAGTCTTTTCATGCGAAGTCCATAGACCTAAAGAAACTAAAGCTCTATATACAGGGTGATTCTAAAGGTTCGTGCCAAAATGAAAAGGCAGGTAGAGGGTGAAATTCTGAGCAAAAAAGTCTAGTCTGAGGCTCCGTTAAAAAGTTATAGCGCTTTAAAGTTTCGTGACGTTATTTCCGGTTTGTCGTCAGAGGCGCGAAAGTACGAACCAAGCATTCGAAATTTATGTTCGAAAATGCTTACGTTTCAGTTTAATAATTGATTTCTAATTTAATAAGCAAGTTTTTCTTGGATTTTATAACAATTATAGCGAAAAACTTTTAAATTCGAAAAGGTTTACGTTCGAATATGAAGGATGAATTTGAAAATTATTGATTGATTGTAATCCAATACGTCCATCCAGGGCCTGTATGGCCAGAGGCCGACGAGTTGGGTCCCTGGATGGACCTGGATTAACGACTGCTATAAGATGGTCGCAGCAGCCGGGGGGGTGATCGTATTTCACTGGTGGTCGCCGTGGCTGGTGTTGCTTAACTTCCCTGAAGTTGTGTATTCAGTGGAAGCCCACCAAGCCACGGCCTCCCCAAATTTACATAATATTTGCTAATTTAACAAACTATATTTTCCTGTATGCTATAAAATGTACTTTGAAATAGCTTTTATTTATAGGACATTTAAAACTGGAAATTAAAGTATGTTAAAAAATATTTTTTGACTGAAACGGAAATAACGTCACGAAACTTTAAAGCGCCTCAGATCGAAAAACGCGACTATAGACTTTTTTGCTCAGAATTTCATCCTCTACCTGCCTTTTCGCACGACTTTTTAGAATCACCCTGTACAGTATATACCATTTTTGACAACTGACGCCATTTTTGGCCTTTTCGTAGGTTCACTCACTATAGACTGCTTATTAAAATTCGAAAATCACTCTCTTTTTATGTAATTTATGTATACTTACGATGACCGTTAAATTGTATAAAAAACGAGTGATTTTCGAGAATTTTAATAAGCAGTTGAGCCTACGAAAAGGCCAAAAATGGCGAAAATGGCTTCAGTTGTCCATACTTGTATATTCAGAGCTTTACAGGAAACGTATTCTGGACGCCATCTGCTGAACTTTATAACTAATTTTGAAACTTGCTGCGAATAAATTCCCTGGTTTCCTAAGCAGAACGCAGCAAACCGTGCAATTCTATCTCCTTCCCTTTTTCGTTAATTGATTTTTCAAATCGTCGCTCATTTTTGGGACACCCGGTATTTCCCGAAGAAAGGGAGCCTCCATAAAAATTTCTAGCCAGGGGCCTCCACGCTTCTAGTTACGCCAGTGCCTGGTTTGTGAGGTAAGTGACATCGTGTATTGCTTTCTTTATTTCTTTTTTATTTTATTTTATTTAGAACAGGTAAACGACAGTTCAACCAACCATATTTGCACGTAAATTGAAAACTAAACATATTATTAATTATTCATTATTATTCGTTTTTAATGTACAGTCGAGCGCAAGTTTTTACAGTACAATTAAAATGTAACTGAAAAGCTATCACCCCCATTTTTTGAATAAACTGCCCCGACTCTAAATTTAAAAAGTTCCGTTCGACTATACATTAAAAATGAATAATAATGAATAATTAATAACATGTTTAGTTTTCAATTTACGTGGAACTGTCGTTTACCTGTTCTAAAGAAAGCAATACACGATTCACTTAGCTCACAAAGCTGATGATCAGGTGACTTTTCAGTGTCGGGGCCTGTCTTTTTCGTTGGATACGATCCAAAATGTATGACATTTCAGTGTCCAGGCCTTTATTAAGCTTATAGGTGGTATTGGCCCAACCGTGACCAGCGAGAGAGAAGACCTCCGCAATGAAACTGAATACATTGTTACATCATCATAGATAGTGCAAATTCAGGGCTTATTATTGGTAGAAATACGAATAACAATGCACTATTAAATATAAACAAACTATTATTAAAAATAAAACACTTATCTTATGATTCTTTACCTAGATTTACTGATTAATATTTCTACGTTTATTTTTTTATTACTGTATAATATACAATTTTTTTTATTTAAACTTTTTAAAATTATAATCACTATGTTAAAAACGACTTTGAACTATTATATTTATCTTATAATTACTTTCCTTGTCTATATTTAATAATGCTATATTTATTCTTTTTATACGGCATTTATTTTTTATACTGTATCATTGTATTATTTTTATTATTGTAAGCTGTTATTGGGCTGTCATAGCCCGTTGCTTGCAAAGTAACAGATAAACAATGTATACACCTTTTGTCCGCAGGCCTTATTTCTAGGAGGTGTTGGCCGGAGCCTGTATTTCTCGACAGCCTCGATCTAACAATGAAGCCAACGAGAAAGACAGGCCCCGGCCAACGCCTCCTATATAGAAAGCCTCGGCACATCATAAGTCGAGCAAATTTAGAGCTCATTATTGGTAGAAATGCGGTTAATAAAGGACGAAATATGATGATGTAACAATGTATGACGTTTCAGTGCGGAGGCTTTCTTTATAGGAGGCGTTGGCCGAGGCAACACCACCTAGACAGAAGGCCTGCGCACAGAAACTGTATACATTGTTACATCATCGTAAAAAGGCCAAAGTTACAGCGTATTATTGGTATAAATCAACACCACCTCTACTCAAAGCCTGAGCGCGAAAAGTTCATACATTGTTACATCATCATACCTAGACACGGGGCCAACGATATAACGGGCCCCAGCCAACACCACCTAGACAGAAGGCCTGCGCACAGAAACGTCTTACATTGTTACGTCATGATCAAACGGCCAAATTTAGAGGTTATTATTGGTAGAAATACGATTAACAATAGCCGCTTTCGAGTCATGCAATAATGTATGACGTTTCTATGCGCAGGCCTTCTGTCTAGGTGGTGTTGCCCCAGCGCGGAAAAGTTACCTGACCATCTTAGTCCTGCCAACAATCCAATCTTCATTATTTCCAACAAACGAAAAAATACTGATTGTTGAAATCCAAGATGGAAGCAATGAAGATTGGATTGTTGGCCGGACTAAGATGGTCAGGTGACTTTTCCGCGTTGAGGCCCGTTATATCGTTGGCCCCGACCTAGTCATAATTTAGGGCTTATTATTGGTAGAAATGCGATTAAAGATGACTACCTATGACGTTTTAACAATGTATGACGTATCCGCGCTCAGGCTTTCTCTTTAGGTGGTGTTGTATAAATACGATTAACAATAGCCGTTTCTGTGTGATGTAACAATGTATGACGTTTCTGTGCGCAGGCCTTCTGTCTGGTGGTGTTGGCCGAGGCCTGTCTTTCTCGTTGGCTAGGTATAACTATATATATATGACGGGTTAGTGCCGAGGCTTTCTTTATAGGAGGTGTTGCCCGAGTACCACTCGAGGCCAACGAGAAAGACAGCCCTCGAAGCGGAAAAGTCACCTGACCATCTGGCTCCGAACAACAATCCAACCTTAATTGTCTCTATCTTGGATGTTAACAACCAGTGTTTTTCCCTTTATTCAGAATTGGTCCCGTGTAGTTGTTAGAAAAGTGAAGTTATATGTTTAAAAAATCTGTAAATCTGTATTGTTGCTTTACTGTGATTGCAGTTTACTTGTGCAATTGTTACTGAAACATACTGTAAATGGATTTCACAAGCAGTAATTATTACATTTAGTAAGGACTTCTTCCGAAGGAAGTGCCTGATCACAGGATTTTCCCCCTGAAAAAATCCTCGTTGTCCTCGGGCATCGGAGGTGATCACGCAACCACTGAGCCATCGAGGCCAATAAGGAAAAGTGTAGTCGTCTGCTAGATCATAGCCTACAATGATAAGAGAAAGCCTGCCCATTTGCCTTGCTTCATTGTTCAAACTGTGACTCAAAAATCATTCGAAAACAGGGCGAAAACATTGTTTCAGTCGTTTCATAGCCTATAACGATAGGGAACGGCTGTCCATTCACACCTCGACAAAAAAATAACAAGGTAAATCATTTTTTTATATGAAAAATCAAGTAACCTCTATTTAGTTAGAACATTTTTCATAATTTGACAACTTAAGCGCCTCTAACAACGTTAAATTTTGTCGCTAGACGGTGCTAAATCGCCCTGTTTTCGACTGATTTTTGAGACACAGTTTGAACAATGGAGCAAGGCAAATGGGCAGGCTTTCAAACTGTGCCCGTAAAAATCTAGACGCAAATATCAAGATTCAGCACAGTCTAGCGGGCAAAATTTAATGCTGCTTTAATCGTTTATGCTGTCAAGTTGTGAAAAATATTAAAATTGAATAAAGATTACTTGATTTTTCAATCAAATATAAAAAACATGTATTTCCTGATTTTTTTTTTTTATTTGTCGCGATGTGAATGAGCAAATGTAGGATAGAAGCGACTGAAACAATGCTAAATTTTGTCGCTAGGCAGTGCTAGAAATCTGATGTTTGTGTGTAGGTTTTTGCGAACACATTTGAACAATGGTTTGGTTTATTAGAATTCTTTGGCGTCGAATACTAAGGTCATTTTGCGCTTTTTACACAAGTTATACCTGTACGCAGCCCGGGACAAACACAAACATCCATGCCCACGGCGGGATTCGAACCCACGACCAGGTGGAGAAGGCTTTCTCATATCATTGGCTGCGTTCGAGAACAGCCACTATTTCCACTTTGTCGTTCGAGAACCACCACCAGTGAATTCACGGCGTTCGGGATTGCACGGAGAATTCACATTTTCCTCGGGTTTTGTTTTCCACTTTTTTCTCTCGCCAAAAGCTAGTGGAAAAAGGACGGCATTCTATATCTATCAGGCCTGACAACTGAGGATTGATAACGTCATGCTAGAGGTCGATTGCCATGGGAACCTTTTTCTCAACGGCAATACTTTACCATTGAAATACTTTAATTGATGACAATTATGTTTAACCTAATTAAACGAATACTCCAGTATTAAGAAAAAAAAAATTATATCTTCCGTCAAAATGAGAGGCAGACGACCTCATGCCTCGCCGTCCTCTAGCATGACGTCAGTTGTCAGGCCTGGAGATATAGTACGGCCGTGGAAAAAGTGAAATTGACGTTAGATGGCGACGACCAATCAAAGCTAGAGTAAAACTAAGACCAGATTGAGTTGTAATAAAATTTGCAAATGACAGCAATATACTGTAAAATGTTTCAAAAATGTCTCACAAAGTATATAAATACATTATATACTTTATTTAGATAAATTAAATTAATATAAGCTTTTTTATGAACAAGATATCCTCATAATTTATCTTCATTTTGCTAAATTAATTTTTTTCCATTTTAATTTCGCACGACTAGTGTTTCAGTATTCCATCTTTTTATTTCATTTTATTTTATTTCTCATTATAAATTTAAAAAGAATTTTCAATGAAAGAATTTTCTTTGCATTCCAAAACACAGCAGAGTATTTTCTTCTTCCTCTCCCTCACTGTGGGCGTCCCACATTTGCTCATTTAATTCACAATTCATATGATTTTGAGAAAATAATGTTCCGAAAGACGATCAGGCGAGCTCACATTCTCCATATTGGATAATCCACCAATATCACCGAGAATTCACTGAGGCGTTCGAGACGTACGTGAATTCTTGAATTCTCTCGTGTTTTACGGAGAATTCTCTGATTCTCGGGAAATTCACCAGTGGCTATTCTCCGAACCCACCCATTGTAGGCTATGGCTAGACAAAAGCAGACCTGCCAACTCACCCGGATTTTGACAATCTCACCCGGTCACCCAGCGGATCGTAAAAATCTCCCGGGAATAGTACTCTCTTAAAAGAACCCCTAAATTTTCCTTTCTTTCCCCGTGATGCACTAGCAACTTCGTCAGCAAATTTTTTTTGGAACACTATCTAGTCTTCTTGCAGTTAAATTTGCTTATCCAGAAAGAGAAGTACTATGCTACAAGCGTAAACCTTCAAAAGAAGTAATAAAAAAGGCAAAAAAGTACAAGACAATACAATCAGCTCCACAAGGAGACAAATTAGGGAAACTTCAACTTTATATAACCATAATTTCAAGATATAAGATATTTTATAATTTAACCAGTGTTGGTCTCTCATTATTTCATGTACGGTGTATCTTACTCCTTTAATTATTTTGACTAGTGTATAATATGTAATTATATATATGGCATCTAACGTTAAATTATGTCCAAAAGTAAAATTTAAGTGCACAATTTTTGTAACAATTAAATATGTTATCGAGACCTATATTTTATCCTACTAAGTGTACTATCACCCGGTTTTCTTCCAGAATTAGTTGGCAGGTCTGCAAAAGAGTAATGCCCACGCAAATGGCAGAGGGCGCCATTGAAAAATCTCAGCTGTAAACAATGGAATTTCCCATTCTGTATTTTTTCATCCATGCCGTAGTATTTGAGATTAAATTTTAATGTACTTATGTCTTTTCACGACGCTTTCATATCGTTTCAAGAAGCAGAATAGATATTTCGGTAGTTCAAAATGTTTTACAAACGCTGCTTTGAAATTTTTAAACAATTTTTAAGCAAGTTTGGATGAAACTGTCAAATGGCCTATTCAAGTTGCTTTTCAATGTTCTTCGTCTTCCATAAAATAAATGGAAAACAAGTATTAAAACTCTTATTCGATTTTTGAAAATTCATATACTGGATTGTATTGTCATGGTAAATTATTCAGCGTGCCAAATTTGGAGGCGTTTGAACAACGAGAAAGGAGTTAAAAATTATTGCAAGATTTGAACGAAACAGACAGAAAGAAAGAAAGAACTTGTATATTAGAAATGAAACAATACTTTAGATCGCAATGTATTAATTTTGTGTACAGAAAGAAGTCACAGAACTTTTTAAGACATATGATTAAATTAAAAACGGCAAACGAAGTTCCGATTCTTAAGAAAATAAACAAAAAAAAAAAAAAAAAAAAAAAAACTGCCACCTTCTATTATTAGAGTTCCCCCAGTATCATGAACGCAAAAAGTAACGGATGGGAAAAAAAATGCTTCACTGCAAGGTCTTATAGCAGACGCCAACATTTCAATCAAGCACCAACCATTAATTATTTTTTTTTGTTCCTAATGTAAATGAAGAAGTGTCGCCTCTCTCCATTGTTGCTCTCTGGTCGAAACAATGGAAAACGGCGGAATCATGAAGGAAGGAAAATTTCCTTCCTTCATGGGCGAAATCTCGAAGATCATTTACGAGTGACGTTGGTATATTTTTCTCCTCATGTAAACATGGCTAGTGCAAATAGTTCTCCGCTGAAATATTTTAGGAGGCATGAGCGAGGAAGACTTCTTTCTGGAGAAGTAAAGCAAATCATCCTGAACGTGTACAGTTATTTTCTTATGGATGATCCATCCGAGTCTGAGAGAGAGATTTTAAGAACAAAAGATTAAAAAAAACAAAACAAAAGAAAACAATAAACAATACAAAGTACGTATTTAAGTAAAAAATAAGCAATGCTAAGAAAAAACACGTTTATGATTCATTGAAAAAATAATAAACTTAATTGATTAATTGATTAAACTTCATTGATAAATTGGGGAGGCCGTGGCCTGGTGGGCTTTCAATGTAACAACTTCTGTGAAGTTAAGCAACATCAGTGCACGGCTAACCACTGGATGGGCGACCATTCAGTGACTCACAATCTTCATCCCCCCGGCTGCTGTGACTATCATACGGGAACACGTCAACTGGACGAGTGCAACTAGGACGAAAACCAAGTGGGCGACGGTAAAACTGGACGATAACCAAGTGGACGACGAAAATTTTATAACTTAAAATAAAAACAAACTTTGCTATTCTGTTTTTTTAGACGACAGAAATATTTTAAAATTTCACAAAATTTATTTATTTTATTATTATTACATATTAATATCTATGAACTAATACAACATGACATTTTATTATTTTTTTTTATATAAATATTTTATTTCAAGGATATTTGTCCTCGTTTCTGACTTAAAATAGGATTCATCTAAAATAAATATACAGAATTAAGTACCAAAATCGGAGGGAACTTCTAATCTGCAAGGAGATTTGAAATATCAGATACGTATTTCGGCTACCCAGTAGCCATCTTCAGCAATGAGAGACAAAAAGTCAACTCTAATAAATATACTATCAGATCAGTAAAATAATGCAGTAAAAATACTTTTGAAAAAGAAAGTATGCAAACTACGCAAAATGACTAATGCAAAGTAATTGTTATCGTTTCAGATGAGGATCTAACCACAGAATCTTCGCATTTTTATCAACGGCAAATGCTACGTGATACAATTCGTATTTAGAACCATTTTTTAACCAATTAGCTTAGAAAGCTAATTATGATAACATTGTTCAATTAAATTAACCCAGACACGACTTATTAGTCATTTATCATTAGGAATTTTTTCATTGAAGAATTTATAAAGTTTAAAAAATTACTTAAAAATTATTATGACCGATAAATACCGTAAATATATTTCTTTCCATTAAAATACATTAATGTTAAATTTAAAAATACTAAGAATTAAAATGAAAACGGACGGCAAAATAAAATTGGTATTTTTAGTTGGCTTTTTTTTTTAATTATAAAATTATCGTCGTCCACTTGATTATCGTCCAGTTTTACCGTCGCCCACTTGGTTTTCGTCCAGTTGACATCGCCTAGTTGACTGCCGTCCAGTTGACTGTCATCCAGCTGTGACGTACTCCCATCATAGAGCAGTCGTTAATCCTGGTTCATCCAGAGACCCAACTCGTCGGCCTCAGGCCATACAGGCCCTGGATGGACGTATAGGATTACTATTAGTTAAATTATTATTATTATTATTATTATTATTATTATTATTATTATTATTATT
>JAHWFO010054548.1:775305-788572 GCA_023313115.1 Rhysida immarginata
TTATTATTATTATTATTATTATTATTATTATTATTATTATTATTATTTCGACTATGAATAAGGATGCCTCTTTACTTGTAAATTCTTCCCTACTTTCCGATTGTTGGAGTATGGTTGCACACTTTTTAATTGGCAACCTATTTCAGCTCAGTTATTGTGCGACAAGGCTAAGAGCATGTCGGCTTCCAGAGCCTGCATCATCCCCGGCATCCCAGATTTTATCTTTAAGGGTTGCCTTGCTGCTCTGTCTGTTCCTCTATTGCGCTTATTCAATGCGTCGATTGCATGCAGTACGTATCCGTCTGAATGGAAGCGGGTTATTATTCATCCAATCCCGAAACAAGGAGGCTCAACTTGCTCAAAAGCTTTTAGACCAATCACGTTGATCTCTTTCCCCGCTAAGTTGTTGGAAACCCTGATGGCAGTAAGACTTTCTGCCCATATTGAACCTTTCTTGCCTCAAGCGCAACACGGTTTTCGCCCTAAGCGGTCCACGCAGACTAACTTGGCCATTTTCTCACACTTTATTGCTCGCAACGTTGATTGCAGAGCGCAAGTAGATGTTTTATTCTTGGATTTGGCCAAGGCGTTTGACAGCGTAAATGTTGCCCTTCTGCTCTCTAAGCTAGAATACCTGAAGCTGCCTGATTTCATAGTGCAATGGTTCCGCTCAATGTTATCGGACCGACGTTTTAGGCTTACCAATCAAGACCCGGGGGGTTTAGGGTATCCGATAAGAAGCGGTGTTCCGCAGGGTTCCCCCTTGGGCCCTCTTTTATTCAATATCTTTATAGCTGATCTTCCATGCGCGCTGGCTTTACTACCGGTTAAAGTGCTGATGTACGCCGATGACCTCAAGCTTTTTTGTGCGATTAAGTCACTGCAGGATTGTGCGATTTTGCAACGGGGTCTTGTGGCCGTTTCTCACTGGGCCAAATCCAACGGTTTATTGCTAAATGTTCAGAAATCTTTCGTCGTCTCATTTAATCGTAAAACTGCCCCTTTTTTCTTCGATTATGGCACGACGGAAGGTTGTCTTGTGAGGAAGAATGTGACGAAGGACCTGGGGATCTTTTTTGCGGACAATTGTTCGTTTTTGAGTCACTGGGATTCACTCGATCGAGATATTTCTCGTCGGGTGGGACTCATAAAGCGCCTTACTCACTTCTTTTCTGATATGAGTATTTTTGTAACTCTGCTTAAAGCTTTTGTGATTCCGAAATTGCTTTACTGCACCTGGATTTGGGTTGGCGGTAACACACAAAAGATGGCTTACGTACAACGAAAAGTGTCTGGTTTAATGAAATTCATACGAAGTAGACTCAAAACGAGGGATCCACCGTTCATTCACAATAATGAGTTCAACATTAATTTAATTTTCAACCGCCACTTGCTAAACATCTTACTTAGCATATATCACGGGAGAATGTCTGTTCCCGATATTTCGGAGGACTTTCATTTTAATGATATTAAACGAACCCGTAAAGGGTATGCGTTTCAACAACTGCATAAATGGAGAACAAATCTGCGCGTAATTGATCCAATAGACAAGCTTATTAAAAATTATATGGAGAACTTTGCTCATTTTAACCTGGATGAATTAAACGATAAACATTTTAACTTATTTGACTGAGGCTGTTTGTTGTTGCTACAATAAAACAACTGTCCATTAGGTTTTTTTTTTCTCTCTCCTTTTTAAGTCTTTCGCTTGTTGTGACAACTTCGGTTTTGGCCTCCCGGTTTATCCGGTGGTTTCCCCCGAGGTTGTTATATCACTTTTATCACTGTTTTTTTTTTGTTGTTGTTTTTCTTTTTTTTTTACTAACTCATTATTACTGTTATCATACGGTCAATTTATAATTGCTTTTATTATTATTGTCGTTTTTGTCACATTATGTCCTTCTTTATTTGTTTTTATTTGTATTTTCATTAACCCCGTTTTGAACTTTCGGCCTGTTGGGGGACAACTTCGGGTCTGGCCCTCCAGTTTATCTGGTCGGTTTTCCTCGTTGTTGTTACATTATTATTATTATTATTATTATTATTATTATTATTATTATTATTATAAATTTTCTTAGACTGGCCCAATGGGTATAATCCTTTTGGTTGCCATATTTTCAGGAACAGGTACTGAACTCATGAACATACTCCATGAATTCATGTAGCGCGGCGACATTCAACGCTGCTTAGTAACTGGGAAATAGTATAGTAACAATTTAAAAAAATGAAAAAAACACTGGTCTCGTTTCTTTTTAGCTGGAAACGCTCGGGAACAGCGCTCAGGCCGTTTCTTTTTAGCATCCAAGCGCCAAGCTTAGCATTTTTTTTTTGGCTCGGACTATGTCACACCTACCTTTCTGAGCTTCCCCAATTCGCCCGGACTCTGCAATCGCGCTTCTGAGCGAGTGATGTTGGCTACCAGATCTAAATGGCTACCGTTAAATTAAATTGCTGCATCTTTCGCTTCACCGTGATCCTGAAAAAGAGCCGATACGAGGGAAAGGGGTAATTCGAGGGGTAATTTGAAGTATTTTTATTTCAAAATAGCTTGTGTGAATTATACAGATACAGCTAATAGCAACAATGATGCACCCTGCAAAGGATCGTCGTCATCTTTAGATTCCTTGAAAACTTAGAAAAACCGTTTTTTCCCCCTTTTCAGCTGTGATGTCAATTTATCTAGCTGGCTTTGGCAACACAACCTAAAGATAAGGCCTGAATCATGACCACCGAGAGAGAAGGCCTCCGCAATGAAACTGACTACATTGTTACATCATCATAGATAGTGCAAATTCAGGGCTTATTATTCGTAGAAATACGAATAACAATGCACTATCTACGTGATGCGACAATGTATTCAGTTTCATTGCGGAGGCCTTCTCTCTCGGTGGTCACGCCTGAACGCAGAAACGTCATACATTGCCTACGAAAAAGACAGGCCCCGGCGCGAAAAAGTCACCTGACCATGGTAGGCTGATCAAGAATCCAACCTTCATTGTTTTCAACAAACGAAAAAAATACCGATTCTTAAAAACCAAAGATGGAAACAATGATGATTACATTGTTATTCAGCCTAGGATGATCAGGTGACTTTTCCGCGCCGTGGCCTGTCTTTTTCGTCGGCTACGTTAACAAGCGTAGCCAATGAGAAAGAACGTGCCCCGGCCGCGAATATATATTTCGTAAAAGCTTTACCGGAAGCAACGTAACAAAGCAAGTTCGTATTGCTTGCAGGAAAGCCGTCAGCCCTTCACTGGAGGAGGAAGCACGTAAGAGCTTTACCGATGGAAAAATGACGACGAGGGCGCGCGCGTATGAAGATGGTGATCTGTGAAACTCCGCACATCGCAATGCAAATAAAATATGCGAGGAACAAGTACTGAAGATATTTCTATTACTTATTAGCATTTATTATTCGAGCAGATCACCATAATCATAACAAAATATTTAAAAGATTAAAAGTTTAACCTGAAATGAAGTAGGTATCACTAGGATCTCTTACCAGACACTGTGCCGTTTGTGATCGAAACATTTGAGAGATTGGAAGATGGAAGATTTCATAGCGACTTTCGATTGAAAATATTAAACAAATAAAATTAATGGCATGGAAGTACTACGAGCTCTGGAAAACGGTCTCAAAAATTTACAAAGTTGCTTTGTATCTGCCATGATGACTTTAGAAAAATATTCCGGATGCCTAAGGAATAGGGGAAGAATTGGAGTACAGCCCACAGCTCTGGCTAGCACGTAAAGAATTTAATTTATATTTATTAAATCATTAATAAAACTACTTCTTAATTTTTTCTACTTCAGAAGAATGAAACATGGTGCAAGAACTTGCCTCCAATCTGGAAGACCGCCACTGTCAGAATTTAAGGAGCATTATTATGCTATTAAAAAGAGGCCATGAAAATGGGAATCTACTTCCTTCCACAAAGCGACAAAAAGCATGTCGAAATCTAAGGCATTCTGTCTCACCAGGAAGGCATCATTAATAGTAAATTATTAAGAGCTATAAAGACTCATCATTGCTCATTGATTTTCTTTGTTATTAATTTATTCCTCGTTAAATTATATAAATTCAGATAAACTAAGTTAAGTAAGATTTAAACTAATAAATAATAAAATATACCAGATTTAGATTTTTGATGGTTTTTTTTTCTTTCTTTGTTTATATCAAACACAAAAGTCCTTTTGGGCAGGTGGTTTCCCTGATGTTGTGTTCTTGAGGCCATGCTACAGTCTTTTGGGGTCTTTTCATCGATGTTCAAATTTATTTTTGAAACCTAATGTTTCTTTCTCAGGCTATATTCCTTAAAATCTCATACAACTGAGGTCCCCGTTGAATAGATTATTTTTATGATGTTCCTATGTTTGATGTTACTTTTTTGATGGTTTATTTTAATGGAGGAATCACAAATAACTGCTAGGTGATTGGCTTTGTAGATGATATTATTTCATCAAAATTAATGTAGTTTTAATAATATTGCATTAATAAATATAAAATAATAAGTATAATAAATAAACTTTTCAAACCTTGTTTTTGGGTTCATCATCATGATTTTAAGTTGTCAGATTTTTAGAATTACTTGTTATTTAAATATTGTAGACTTTTTATTTGTTTGTTTTGTTGAGTTTTTATGTATACTCTGTTCAACGAAAGTTTGATGGGTCGTGTCAAATTAATTTTCAAAGTAAAATTAACAATGTCTAACAATTGAAATTAGAAATTTAACTGGACATACGAGGGGCGTTCAAATTTGACCTGGCATTTTTTTTTATAAAATCAGGAAACTACAAAACACGTACACACACACACACACATACCAGTTCTTTGTAAAAGAATTCTCCTTCCTTCTATACACATTTTTTCGCGTTCTGGGAGCATCTGGATACCGGTTCTGTAGAAATCTTCAGGCTGATGTCGAAACCACGCCAGGGCGGCCTTTTTCACTTCCTCATTGGAGTCGAACTTCTGCCCTCCAAGAACTCTTTCAATGGTCCAAAAAGGTGATAGTCGCAAGGGGAGAGACCCCGTATGGATGATATGGTAAGATATCCCATTTGAGTTCCGTCAGTGTGTCAGTGGTCCATAGTCAGTTTGGCTGTGTGTGGTCTGGCAGATAACAAACACAACTTGTAAGGAGTACTGGTCGCTTTTTCCTTAGTGCCAGCTTCAGGGACGTCCTCAAAATGTCACAGTAACAGGGAAAGGGTTCTACCAGAAAATCGACATGACTGATACCCTTAATGTCCCAGAATACAGTCGCCATCACTTTCGTTGCCGACAGTGTCATCTTAAATTTCTTGGGTCGTGGTGAGTCAGTTTGTCGCCATTCCATGCTCGCACGCTTGCTTTCAGGAGTATGGTGATGTTTCCATATCTCATTGGTGGTCACAACAGGCCTTAGGAAGCTCTCACTTTCCCTGTCATATCGCTGCAGCAGCATGTAACAGATTTCCAGCCGGGTGGTTTTGTGATCCTCGGAGAGTTGCTTAGGGACCCATCTGGCACAGATCTTATTGAATTTCAGCTTATTGTGGATTACGGTCTTCACACTTTTAATTTTTGAATTAAAATTTTAAAATGTAATATAGAAATAGATCAATTAAAGAAAAAAAAATTTCAAATTGAACAATCAGTGTTACAAAAAAGAATAAAATCATTGCCGGAAAAGCAAGAACTTTCTGTGATGCACTGTTTAAGAGCAATTCGAAGACGTTCAACAAATGGTATGCTTTTTGATAAGGAGTGGATTCTTTAATGCCTTCTTATGAAAATGAAAACCCCAAGATTATATGAACATCTTCGAATAAATAACATACTTGTTCTGCCAAGTAAAAGAATTTTATCTAATTATTAAGAGATCATGGTGCTTATTTTCACAAAAACAGTGATGATAGATTGATTTACTATATTAGTGGATATGTGGCAAGAAAAACTTTAAAAAGTCTGAACTATGAAGTTTGTAAAACGGAAATGTTAAGCACAAGAGAGATAATGACCGATGAAACTGTTTGATAAAGGTGGTTTACTTTATCCCTCATTAAAACTGTTTAATTTTATTAAAAACAAGTAATTAGAAGATAATATTATACTGAACTTTAGTTTCAATGAAATTCATCGGGAGATGTATTGTGGCATATTTAAATTGTTAGAAAATATATTTATTTAATTGGTTGTCAAAATCATCGAAAGATAATAACTTCTAAAATTTTTAAATTTTATGTTTTGACAAGGCTACATTTTTTATAGGATGTATTAACAAGTCAAAAATTAATAAGAACAAAATGAAATTTTTAAAATTGCATAGAAGCTAACAGCTTAAAAATTAATGGTTTTTTTTTTTGTTTTTTTTTTAACCTAAAGCACGTATTTCAATTTGTAAATAAATATTGAAAAGAATTTTGGCTCAAATTATTTCAAGCAAAACAATTTTAATATCTTTTATTCATTTAATTATTTATTGAAGATTGTGTTTAATAAAATAAAATATTATTTCTATTGAAATTTAATCGAATTAAAAGCAAAATTTCGTTGGAAAAACATGTTTAAATAAGATATATCTATGAACAACTTACACTATGATACCCTAACAGGGAATAGTAACGCCATCTGGCCGTGTCATCCAGCAGTGAGACACGAGAACTACGCCGATTGCGACACTATTCATTTTAGCCACTATATTTATAACCAGAGTGTGGCCATGAGAGGCCAGGCAGCCATGTTGTGTCCAATCTGTCTATAGATTAGTGTAGCAGAAACAAGAAATTTTGCTCTTTTGGCATTAAAAAAACCTCGCATTAATGGAGTGAATCAATAAATCGAAAATAAAAGTCCACTTTTAATTATTAGAAAAAAAAATAAACTGAAAATATGAAAATTAAAATTTATTTTTTGTTTTTTCCCATTTTATGTTTCTTCCCATTTTTCGTTTCTTCCCATTTATTATTTCATTTAATTATCAGTCACAATTTTTGTTAATAAAATGAATCTCCACCTTATCAAAATTTTTATTAAACATTACATACTGTAATTAAAGAATAAATCAAGGAATTATTAAAAAAAATTGATAATTTTTCGTTACTGAAAAAAACGAAATAAAATAGATAAGCTAATTTATTGACTGACTTTATATGAAGGAAAAAAAAGCCTAATTTATTGACTGATTTTTATATTAAATTTAACAACAAAATACAAATGAAATTTTAAATATGTAAAACTGAAAAGTTAATTTCATGACAATTTTGTATGCATTGCCGTACTTTTGCTATCATAATTTCCTGTACATTTTTTCTGTTCTTTAACAATAAGTTACATTTGTTTTTAACATCTAAAATTTTTCCGTCGACTATCTTTTTCCCACTGATCTTCATCAAAATGTTTCTTTTAAAAATCAGAAAAAAGTCACTTTAAAATCAACAATACTTAATAACTTCTTTCTCCTATGATCGGAAAAGAAGCAACAGGACAAAATGCAACTTTGTCAGATCGGAGCAGTTTTGAAGTTGCCATCTTTTTGAGAAATTACTTTCGTTTTACGAGGGGAAATTTAAACAAAAAGTGAATTAATATACTGTTTAATGAACCGAACATTGTATATACAGTTTAATTAATGTACTGTGATGTATATTAAACGCTAATTTCGTTTGAACTCCGTCAGCCCGAAGTTCGTTTGACACCCCCCCTCCACACCCTCGCCGCCAGTCATTACAGCGCTAATTTTATCCTCTTGTATAATACGATCTCACAAATTTAGGTTTTTTAGGCGATTATCGTAGAATAAATACGATATATCGAAACATTGGATTTTTACTAACCTCACAAAGGCAACTGTTGTCCGGAGGTTTCCACTTGGCTATTTTCGTCTTCGTGGCCCAAATCGATCGTCTTTCTGGATCGCGAGGAAAACGTTTCATTATAAAACCATCTTCAGAGAGATTAGAACATCCTACTGCAGCAAAGGAAGGCATTTTTGGTCACTAAACTCTTTTAAAATCTTTTAAAATTACAAATGCGTTACAAAAAAGCGTCTTATCTCAACACAACGCTATGCTAATTTGGACACAACATGGCGGAAAATAGCACGTGGCAATGAATAACCAATAGAAAACTGTCCCGCGTATGGCCACACTCTAGTTATAAAGGCACTCTAGATTGTACTAAAGCACTGTATAAAGAAAGTATGGACATTTCGGGCCAGGCAGTCATTTTGACGCCTATTTCGATTCGATGATTGCCTCTTCTTTGCAGCAAATTCAAACATCAGAGGCACATTCCTCTCTAACTTTTGTCAAAAAGGAATTGTTCAATCTGCAAGTTTGAATTTACTGCAAAAATGAGGCAATCATCGTATCGAAATAGGCATCAAAATGGATGCCTGGCACGAAATGTCCATACTTTTCTTTATACAGTGCTTTAGAATATACATGCAGCGCCACTTTTCAATAGAGTTCCCACCCTATCGGGAGCTAGAAACTTTAGCTTCATTTTTCAGTGGAGCTCGATGACCATTTATATCCAAAGCCAACACCACCTAGGAGAAGGCCTCCGCACAGAAATTTCATACATTATTATATCAACAAACCTAGTCATACTTTAGGGCTTATTATCGGTACAAATGCGATTAAAGACTACGAGACCAACGAGATAACAAGCGGAAAAGTCACCTGACCATCGGCGAAGCCGACGCGATCTGGACAAAAGCCATGGCACTACGTCACTTGGCATTGTTGAAATGTCATGAAAACCGATGGATATTTTGAAATATGAATTTTGTATTTTAGAAAACTAAATAAATACAGCATAATAAAATGCATTACTGCCACATAGGTCATTTACTTTTTTAATAAATCATTTCATTTTAAATTTTAAATATCCTTACTTTGTTTTTAAATTTCTTTTGCATGACGTCACAAAATCCACCTGTTTGCATGATGTCACAAATTCAGTGGCACGGCTTGTTTAGAACGCGTCGTAGCCGACGAAAAAGACAGGCCACGGCGCGGAAAAGTCACCTGATCATCCTAGGCTGAATAACAATGTAACCCTTCTTGTTTCCATCTTGGATTTTAAGAATCAGTATTTTTTCGTTTGTTAAAAACAATGAAGGTTAGATTGTTGATCAGCCTACCATGGTCAGGTGACTTTTCCGCGCCGGGGAAACACCAGCTCTACTCAAAAGGTGCATTCGACGGCACTCAGATCTGGCTCAGATCTGAGAGAACGGTCACGTGGTAAATGACCGCTTTTCTGAGCGTCTGAGTGACTGTTGCCGAACGCTCTTTTATCTCAGAAAGAAATGACTTTACCGACTTTACAAATATTGAGAAGAAACGGAGGATCTACTAATTTTAGTGTACATGAAATAAAAATTAGCATCAAATAAGCAAGTGAGCATGCATAATATTCGACGATCGCGATAAGAGTTTTCCATAAGACCAGGAAGGAAAGAGTACACTGGCATCGCCATGATGTGGTTCTCGTAGCTTCTTTGATAGCTTCGCATCGCAGTGGGCGCCGCCATTCTGAGCAGTCAGAAATAGAAAAGCTTGCTGAACGTCTGAGCTCAGATTCTGACAGATTCGTTGCGTGCCGAACACGTTTTCTTCTCAGGCGGAAGTACCAAAGTGCTCACCGAACGCTGCTCTCTCAGATCTGAGTCAGATCTGAGCCCCGCCGAATGCGCCTAAAGCCTGAGCGCGAAAATTTTATACATTGTTACATCATCATACCTAGTCATAATTTAGGGCTTATTATTGGTAGAAATGCGATTAAAGATGACTACGAGGCCAACGAGAGACAGGCCAGGGCACTCAAAAGTCACATGATCATCGGGGTCCGGGCAACAATTCATCCTTCATTGTCTCCATCTTGGATTTTAACAATCAGTATTTTTTTCGTTTGTTGGAAACAATGAAGGATGGATTGTTGCCCGGACCCCGATGATCAGGTGATCTTTGAGTGCCCTGGCCTGTCTCTCGTTGGCCTCGAGATGACTACTTATGACGTTTTAACAATGTGTGACGTTTCCGCGCTCAGGCTTTCTCTTTAGGTGGTGTTGGCCGGGCCTGTCTTTCTCGTGGGCTACGAGATCGCATCCAATGACGTATATTAAAGATCTTAGCCTACAAGAAATGAGATAGCCTGCCCACTTTTCCTTCTAGCATTGTTTTCGTGTCCTCTCTCTTCTATTGTTACAGATAGTGGAGCGAAAGCAGCGACTCTATTCACGATGTTTTAAATGAGTTGCGAACGAGATGGCGCTACTGCAGCGTTACATCTAAAGCACTGTATAAAGAAAGTATGGACATTTCATGCCAGGCAGCCATTTTGATGCCTATTTCGATACGTTGATTGCCTCTTATTTGCAGTGAATTCAAACTTGCAGATTGAATAATTCCTTTTTAACAAAAGTTAAAGAGGATTGTGCCTCTGATGCTTGAATTTGCTGCAAAGAAGAGGCAATCATCGTATCGAAATAGGCATCAAAATGGCTGCCTGACACGAAATGTCCATACTTGCTTTATACAGTGCTTTAGTTACATCCGCTGTGATCCTCTCAGCTTCCGGTTCTCAGTATCATTCATTGAGTTACACTGCCGTGATTGCTATTTGAAATAAAAAACTAAGTCCAAAATAATTATATTTATATTTCGACGATTATGGCTTCATTATATCGTCGACATGGAGCATGCTGTGTTACTATTAATTGCAGTACCGTATGAGAAGTGGCACCAATAATTTGAGTGAAATCAAAGCTTATCGGTTCCCGACAGACAAAAGTAGACGTGATGCTTGGATTACGGCAGTTAGCAGAAAAAAATGGCAGCCAACGAAACATAGCACTTTGTGTTCACGGCATTTTATAACAGGTAGGTAATATTTATTTATTAGCTTTTACATCAATACAAGTTAATATATGAAAAAGTTTTTCTTTAATACGTTACAAGAATATTAAGAGCAAACTATGAGCAGTGTTGCCGACTCAAAAAAAATTTTCCCGCCAAAATCGAATTAAAAACCACCAGTTCTATTGTTCTCATGTAATTTTTAGTGGATTTTTGCATAATTTTACTATAAAATCCACTAAATATAGTGGGAAATCCACTAAGCTGGCAACAGTGACTATGAGTATCGAGTAATACAAGGCAATCCAAAATGAACAGTGATATGTTATTTGTTCTTCTCTTAAAAATGTATTTATAAAATTATGATAAAACTTTTGTAAAAAGATTAAGGTGATAAATATTGTGGGAACTTATAAAGTTAACCTTTTTATTTATAGAAAATGACATGCTCTTAAATTTTCTTTAAATTAAGATAACATTGTAGTAAACAAAATCATGTTAGCTCCATTGTTATCCTAATTGCATCTTAATCACACATATTAAAGAAGAAAAATTTAATAAAGTGCTCTTTGATAAAAGTGATAAATATCTTTGTTGAAAAACTATTTCTTATATAGTATTTAGTTAGATAGCAAAGGTGCATGGATTAAATTTCTAGTTTTCATATTCACTTAAAACTCAGTGCTTGTTAATATTATTGCATCTAATTTATATTGCAAATAATTTTTTTTCATGTGTAGGTAAACCAAGTTGTGATCCTTCCCATCCAAACTGGATACCAACATTATTTAGTCATAATAAGCCAAAATCTGCAAAACAACAAGCCCGATCTTTAGCTCGTTATGAAAGAGTTCAACAACGTCGCTTGCAAAGTGAAGCTGCTTTATTAACAGCCTCTGATAATAATGGTAACCAAATTATAATAATTTGACAATTCAGATAAAATTCAATTGTTTTTTAGTATAATAAATAACGAATAAAAACTAGAGTTAATTCTCCAAACATCAGGTCATGATGTTATTTGAAAAAATGGAAATAAAAATTATGTGACCTGGAATTGAACCAGGAGCCACGAGCATCACGCTCGATGCCTCTACCAATTGGGCTATCACAGACACTGTACATAGTCAAGATGGAAAGCCCAATGGTAGGGTGGGCACCTGGCTCACAGATTGGGAATTTCTCCTCTTCAACCATCAGAAAGTTTGATGGTTGGATAGGAGAAATTCCTTTGTGACATCATGTCTGTACAGTGTTTGCAATAGCCCAATTGGTAGAGGCATCTAATGTGATACTCATGGCTCCAGTTGGCGGAATATTTACTTCCATTTTTTCAAATATAATCATTGTTCTTTAGTATATCAATTCATATTTTTAAAATTAATACTTTTAATGTGTTACAGAAATTATCAACAGCAGTTGTCAACAAGAGGAAGGTGAAATTGATTTGAATGCATGTTCTTCAGTTGAAATTGATGAAACAACCACAGAGAAAAAGAATCAAGATTCAATGACTGACATTGATATGATAATTATGAATGCCCAAATTAAAGAAAATGAAGAACTGAAAATAAAAGTAAAAAATCTTGAAGAATGCATGAGCAAATGGAATCAGCAGACAATATAAGCAAAACCTTTTCAAGGAATCTAAAAATAAAGGTATCAAATTTTATACTGGTGTAGAAAATGCAAAAGTTTTTTGGAGCATTTTACATTTTTTGATGTCATTTTGGAAACCGAAAACATCAGTTCATTTAGATTATAGTGAACAATTGTTAATGGTCTTAATGAAATTAAGGCTTGGTTTATTGAATCAAGATTTGGCCTATAGATTTAAAATTGGCATTGGAAATGTAAGTTCAATATTACATGAATGGATGCCAGTAATGGCAATGAATTTAAAGAAATTAATTGTTTGGCCCTCGAGAAGCAATATTGAACAAAATTGGTGAATGCATGAGACCATTTAAAAATATTCGGTGTGTCATAGACTGTAGTGAAAATCTTTATTGAAAGATCAAAGAGATTCATTCCTCGAGCTCAGACGTATTCACAATACAAGAAGCACAATACAATTAAATTTTTAATTGGAATGACACCAGAAGGTTGCGTCTCTTTTATTTCTAGATCTTGGGGAGGCAGAGTGTCTGATAAGAAGTTGACAATTGAAAGTGGTTTTCTAGATTTATTAGAGTCTGGAGATTGTGTAATGGCTGATAGAGGTTTTCAGAAGAAGTGTTCGCTGTGAAAGGTGTTAGGTTGATAATACCAGCCTCTACTAAAGGTTTAAGCCAACTACCTGGAAAAGAAGCTACGACGAATCGACAATTGTCCTCGGCAAGAGTTCATGTAGAAAGGATCATTAGAAGACTAAAGAGTTATAGAATTTTACACTCAGTAATTCCTATCACTTTTT
>JAHWFO010054548.1:793572-816432 GCA_023313115.1 Rhysida immarginata
TGGAGATCCTCCATAGGGCTGCTGCCCCCGCGACCCTAACGGATAAGCGGGTTTGAAAAGTAAGTAAGTAAGTAAGTAAGTAATTATTGCATTGTTTCAATTTATTTAAACTTTGTCGGATGAGCCTTATTTGTTTGGTTTTTTTTACCCAATAGTTCTCTAAAGATGTTCTCTTTTAGTGTTCATATTTTTGTTTGGTCATGCATTACTACATACTTAAGTAGTGGAATAATTTTTTTTAATTTTTAAATAAAGTAATTTTTTAAATAATTATAATAATGATACTTATAATTATGTTATTTGTTCAATAGGAACATTATTAACGATTTAATTATAATAATAGTAATGATTTAATACAGTTAATCGATAATTAATAATGTGACGATTGAGAGCTAACAAATTCTTTCACAAGCGAAGTCAGCGAACGAACGAAACGCAAATGTTTATTGTGGAAGCCGCCATTAGACGCTGACGTCACTTTGGGGTAGACCACAGCCCACTAGATAAAGGCCTGAGTGCTGTTTTCAAAATGGCGGCGCTCGCAGGCGGACTGTCTGTATGAAATAAGCTGAAATAAAAGAATTACCGTAAATACTGTATTTAGCGCCGGACCTGAAATACCGGCCCGCCTGCATTAAGCGCCTGGGGGTCCGCTGAATTTTTGCAAATAAGCGCCGGACCTTCAATTTTTCTTCTCTTGCTGCTTTCCCACGGGAATGTTTGCTCTCCCAAATGCCACTGCTAAACCGGAAATTAGATACCAGCATGATTGTCTTCTAATTTCTTGCTTTTAATTTTGGATTCAGTCAAGCAACATAGCTGATGAAAATTGAAAATTTCACAGCTATAGAATCAATTTCAATCTCGCAACAGTAAAGTAGGCTGAAAACATTCTTTAGAGGCTACAGCCAAGCAGTTTGGCATTGATCTTAACGGGAATGGAAAACACAGCAGGATACTTTAGAAAAGATGAAGGAGAAGGCCGAGAATTTTGCATAATAGTATCCATCACAGTTGTGCAGAATTTTATAAGCGCCGGACCTGTAATACCGGCCCGCCTGCATTAAGCGCCTGGGGGTCCGCTGAATTTTTGCAAATAAGCGCCCGGGCGCTTAATACAGTATTTACGGTATTTCACAAATTTGCTTTAATCTTCTAACGAAATCTAAGTTTTTGAACTTATTTAAATGGCTTTATGTTTCAATCAAAACAATGGCAACGTAAGTGCAAATAAATATAGTTTCATTTTTTTCAAAGTAGAGCCATCTATGGAGGAAGAGAAAAAGCATCTTTTCTATAAAAAATTTCGAAACCATATATGATGGTTTTAGAAATCTGCAAAAATTAGTTCCTCTAATAGATTAATTATTTTGGTTAGATTTTGTAAGAAAATTAAAGCAAATTTATGAAATAATTCTTTTATTTCATCTTATTTCACACAAACAGTCCGCCTGCGAGCGCCGCCATTTTGAAAACAGCACTCAGGCTTTTATCTAGTGGGCTGTGATGAAATGGTCTCTGACGTAATCTCTCGTCGTTTACGTGCGATCTTAACCTCTCTAAAATCACGTCCGCCACGTCAACAACGTGTAACCAAATGACGTCATAGATATCACGTCACGGACTTCGCGTTAAAAGTATCTTAACCTCTCTAATAATAATTAGCCTTCCATCGCACTTGCATATACAAATCTGGCATTGCTCTTTCCATTTCTTTCAATTTTGTCAAAGATTCTAATCAGCAAGATCCTTGCTCTAGTAGCATGCAATACTTTTACAAGTGGCTCCGTAATGGCGGTCGATATAGTAGCTCTAATGCCAACTTCCCAGCTAAAAAGAAACGAGGCGTAGCCAATGATGTGTCAATCAGTCACTTAATAATATCAATGAATTGTTGAGACAATGCAGTTGTTAATAATATCATTTCCATTCTTCTTCTTGAACTTCATTGTCGATCTTGTTTTTTGAAGTTGATATAAATATTTGTTTAATGTTGCATCTTTATGAAATTCTATTTTAAAACAAAAAGAAAAGTAGGTAGACTTAACTATCTAATTAATATTACATGATCATATCGATCTAAATAAAATTTCTTTACAATTTATACAATTTAACAAATCTTCCCAACAATATCTATTGTTTAGAAACGATGGTCTTGACAATTTTCAATGGTAGATGTCTCGTGGACTGAGTACACGCGAGCTATTTGTTTACTAAATTACTTAACAAATTACAAGTACAAAAGAAATGCATACATCGATTCAAATATTCGTCAGCTGTAAGTAAGTTTAAATGATGACTTCTTAAATATTTAAGTTCCACTTAATGTTTTTTTTTTCCTTCAATTAGTTCATTTGAACTGCGGGGAATGGGAATGGTTTATTAGTAGGTAAGGAATTAAATATTCTTTCTAGTTACATGGGACGTTGATATACCTTAGCATTGATATTCATTTTATTAAGAACAGCATTTAAAAGTGGCCTTGTAAGCTGCAGGAGGTAATGTTTTCACAAAATATGATCAAAATGGGTACCCTTAACGGATTCTAGAAAATTAATTTATTAATTGGTGTTAATCGGCATATTCGATAGATTCTACAGCTAATTTGATGCCAGAATGATTTGAGTTATGGATGGATATCTGCTTTGGTATACAAGAGACTCAAACTAAAATTGGTAGTTCACTCTTGTAGTTCTTTCGAAGTTATTTTATTTTGAAATTCTAATCGTACCAAGGCAAATATAAAATACAACAACAAACTTGTATATACCAACGAAAACACCAATTTGTGTGGCAAAATTACCTAAGATCGTGTGCTAGTCGATGTGCAGTTTTGCCTTTGTAAATTATAAGAATTACCATACGCCCAATTATTTTTTGCCATGCAAGAAAGCGCTCTTGAAATATCTTATTTGAGAGAATTAAGTTTTTTATTATAAATAAAAGAGTAAATGTACTAAATATAAAATCGGAAATGGACTATGTCACAACAAACAAAAGTATGGAGAGGGATGTGTGTCAAAAATCTAACAATGACGATTATACAATCGGGTAGGAACAAGTGCATTTTTTAAAAATGCCGCCACCAAGATCAACAAGTTAAAAACTCGGGTTCTGTAAAGCCTAGATTAAAGAAATTTGGAGGAATAACAGGGTACATAAGACTGTGTATACCGTTAAAATTTGATTGAATTCCAACGAGAAGTTTCCGAGTTACACAGTCAAAATTGTAACAAGTGCTAGTTAGTACTCACAAGTGAGCACGTGTTATGATGTTGAATGAGTAACTCGGAAACTACTTGTTAGAATTAAATCAAATTTTAACGGTATACACAGTCTTATATACCCTGTTATATCTCCAAATTTCATTAATCTAGGCCTTACGGAACCTGAGTTATTAACTTGTTGAACTTGGTGTTTGCATTTTTATTTCTGTTCATATCTCAGTTATCGTTCAAATTCGGACCCATGTTCATAGGACGTTTTGTGTTTATTAAGTATTTTACATTCGATGTAAATCACCCTGTATTCTTAAAATACTTATCGCGATTTTTAATAAAAAAAGTTGGTTCAAAATTTTTAACTTTACCTTAAACATGCGATGGTATATGTAGCTCAGTTTCGAAAAATAGTATAAAATGTGATAACTGCATAATGGTCAATTTTGCTGTAAACATTAAAAGTAATAAAATAATGATATAGGAACAGAAAACGCTGTATGGTAGCGTTTAAAATAGCCAACGCGTTTCGAAATACATTTCATCATCAGGGCAAAAACAATTAGAACTGGGCAGACAATCGAGCAGTGAAGTGTGCATTTCTTCAAATCGGACGGAAGCAGTTCTTTCACTAGGCTCACCCCTCCAGACTAAATACCAAATGAAATACACTGGGATAGGCAAGAAGCCTGAGTAAACCAAGAGGTCTTCCACATTATGAAAATATAATAGGATTTTTGATTACAAAAGGTTGGCGGGGGGGGGGTCACATATTCCAATAATCCGGGACGAAAACGTTGCCAATGTCTTCAAAGTTAACATCAAGAATATGGCTTTCTATACTTTGTATGCCATTTCATTTCCATCGAGTTTTTAAGTATTCCAGCCACCAGTCGTTGTCATGGATCTTCACCATCTGCACCATAATCTTGATATCTTGGGTAAACTTTACGATGTGAGTCTTGTTCAAATCTGGGTGTATTGTTATTCACGGTCCTTCTGCGTAATGGTCCTCAGGGTAACATTAAGGAACGGCTGGAGTTCGCTCCATCTACTTTTACATACAGTCGCCAACGGTAGCATACCATAGAGGAGGATGGTCCGAATCATCATATTGTACAGGAGTAGCTTATTGTCGATTCTGAGGGCACTTTTCCACCCAGGAGATCTATTAGACTGTAATTAGTCCTCTTCGCTTTGTCCAGCGCGTAAGTCACGTGACGGTTCCAGGAGCGTCTTGAGTTGATGATAATGCCAAGATACTTGTAGTTATTATTATTATATATGCTGCGCCCAAGTGGACAAAAATTAAACCCCAAACTATGAGGTTTGTCGATCTAGGAAGTAATTAGTTAAGATAGAATGAGCATGTCGTACGTGATCATTACAGAGTTTTCTGTCGCATTTCCAAATTTTTTGACGATATTCTAGGGGAATGGCATTCCAATCAACCCTTTCGAGTAGTTTATTATTGAATAGAACAAGAGAATCTGGGGGATGATTCTGTTTTTTGTTTGAAGTACATGGCTTTGCTTTTTCCGACGTTAAAATTCAGCCTTCAGCAATTAAATCAATCTTCAAATTTCTTCAAAGTGTTCTGCAGACGAGTGATAATAAGTGGTATCATGATAACGTGAGACGGCTAGTGCGCCCATGTCATGATGGTATTATCATCAACATAGAAATATAAATTAATCATGGGTTTTGGGAAGTCATGCACAAAATAATTAAACAGAACGGGCCCAAGGACGAAACCTTGTGGAACACCGGCCTTTATCTTACGGGGCATGAATAGATTTTCGCCAACTTTAGCTTGATAGAACCTGTTGGTAAGAAAAGATTTTTTCACCATCGAAATCAAATCAGGAGGAAACCCTGATAAGATCGTTGGCATTACAGTACTCAATGAATCTCGTAAGAATTCGCGACTTACCTGCCTTACAAAATGGCGAATGAAATGGAGAAAATCTTTGTTGAGATCTTTTCTAATCAGTCCATATGAAGTGATCCAATAAAAGTTAAGTTGGTTGCTCGACCATTTTTAAATATTTTGGTTTTTTTATATGTGATTACTCTATAATTGAGAAGTTCAAAACAGTTATTAAATTTTTTTTACCTTGCACCGTTACTGAATGGCGGCCATTTTTATTTGTAAGTGCACGACGGTTTTTCAATTTAGAGACATTAGCGTTAATTTGAATATCTCTGCACTCGGTTAAGTTACAACATTGTAATTGACAAGATTGTTTTTAGAAACGTCTCCTCTATAACATTGTTTATTACCCAAAATACCCTAAATTCAAAAATAACCAGTTAAAATGGCCTCCAAAGTTTGGTATTGAAAATTTAGAAAATCTACTTTTTTAGACCCAAAAATAACAACCAAGCAGTGAGTTATCAGAGTGTATTTTTTTCTGTAGTTAGGTATCATACACTACGAGCCTTATATAGAGCAAGAACACTGACAAATGTTTACTTAATTTTTTAAAACATTTTGAAATTTGAAAATCTTTATTTTTTGTAAAGTTTGGGGATAGTTATCTTTGGTTGGACTGAATATAAAAATTTGATTTTTGCACATTCTGTACACTTATACGATAGCAAAGTACTGTAAAAATTTCAACATTGGTATTTGACTGTGAACAAAGATATGAATTTTTGAAAATTAGGAAATAATTCACATTATGCTACAATTGATCTTATGGTTGTTGCCTGTTTAAATGGTTTATTGTTTCATTGTAATAAAATTTAGTTGTAACCTATATTTAGTTAGTATTTATTTTAATAACAAAATATTAAACAATAGGAGCTTTTGCTTTAATTCTATGTTAAAAAAATTGTCCATTTACATCTAGGTTTATTCTCAATTAAGTAGCACATTATTACGAGGTGCGTTCAAGTTCTAAGGTCTCCAATTTTTTTTTCTGACAAAATACTTAACCCAGAAAGTTGTAACTACTGTTACTTGTCGACGTAATCACCGTGAAATCGAACACATTTGAAAAAGCCAGTCGTGCATAGATTCAAATTAACGCTAATGTCTCCAAATTGAAAAACCGTCGTGCGCTTACAAATAAAAATGTCCGCCATTCAGTAACGGTGGAAGGTAAAACTTCTTTAAAAACTGTTTTGAACTTCTGAATTATAAGTTCAAAATATATAAATAAACATATAAAAAATCAAAATATTTAAAAATGGTCAAGCGACCCTCATTGGATCACTTCATATGGATTGACCCAACAATGATAAACGCTATCGTTGACCATGATAAACGCACCCGTTCCCCTTTTCAACCGCCATTTTTAATGCAGCTAACGTCACTAATTGTTCTTTCCAGGATTTTGGAAATTGATGATAACAAGCTCATGAATTTGCAAGATTTTGTCCTGGCTTAGGAATGCTTAAGATAACCGACTGCTTCCAAGCATCTGGGAAGTAAGTTTCCTTCTAGCAGTCGTTAATCACTTTTGCAATATCGTGAATTACATTTTGAGGTACATTTTTCAAAGCACTGTTTTAATAGAGTCATTCCTGGTGTTTTTTTCTCTATCAATTTCTAAATGATGCTTTGGATCTCTTCTATCTCAACGTTATGTTTTATGACATTGCCGTTAATATTATAAAAGCCAGTTATGCAGGATTTTACTTTCTCAGACATATCAAGTCCTATTTGACGCTCATCAGTTGATGTGACAAACTGTTCCGTAAGTGAACTAGCAATAAGCTGCGCTTTATCTTCATTTGTTAAGAAATTGCCATTTTGGGCTAACAGCAGTGGAATATTAATAGGTTTTTGTTTTCAAGGCTCGAATCATGCACCCAATAGAATTATCGTGAGTCGACAAACTCCTAACCATATCGTTCCACCTTTCATTACGAAGTGCTTTGACTTCCTCATGAACTTTTCTAGTGAGCATGTTAAACTTGGTCTTAAGCCATGACTTACGTGCGCGGTATCACTGCTTTCTAATCTTATTCCTTTGCTCAATGAATTGTTTGATTTTTGGAATGAGATCAAGGTGATCAGCTCGCTTCAATTCTAAGGGTGAAACACTAGAGTCAACAGCCTCAGTAAAATATTTTGTAAGCCTTTTCACATTGGTATATATGTCATTCGCACTATGTACGTCATGTAGTGGGTTTCCATCTTTTTTGAGAATCTCTCTGAAAAGCTTCCAATCTTGTTGAGCCTCAGTTCTTCTCTGAGGTCATTGTTTACATTGTCAAAATTTAGTGCAACTGGTTTATGGTCTGAGGAAAGATCATTAACAGGGAAGATACTGAAAGATTTATAGAATCTCTTCAGTAACACAATATCGAGTACATCGGAGTATATCGAAATTTGTTGGATATTCTAGTAATTTCAGGTCCAGTATAGGTGAACGCTGCATAGTTCCTGGAAGCTTCTTTGGTTGGTTGGGTACTGGTTTGATGTCGGGTGAAGTCAAAAACCTTCACCGGTGACAAGAATTTCTCATTGGACTAACCGTCTTTTTCTTGGCTAGAATTGTTAGACTAATCAGTTAGGCATAGGAGCAGTATCTGCCGTTTTCGACCGCGTTACAATGATGTCACAGCTTTCTCTTCGAGATTAGAGTTATACCGACCAATCGCTAACTCTTCTCACCGGTTAGAGTTTTTGACCTCAGCCGTCTAGTCTTGTTGAGCATAGTGTGTTTTCCACAGAGGACGCCCTGATTCTATAAGTAAAATATCTCGGAAACGGAGATCGATGAAACAAGTGGTATGCTTATTTCGAAAGCCGTAAAAATCTGATACCGAAGTTTCAAATTTAGTTACAAATTAGTCACAAATGTTGCCAACAGATGACGCTGTATGTAGCGTACTGAAAATTTCATTCTTCGTTTGCGCAATCTCTGTGCTCGAAAGGTGCACATTTTGAATCGATTGTGATGTGATTGCAATGGTTGCTTGCAAAAGACATTTATAGCCTATTTCTCTGAGTTGGTAATGCGACTATAGCGAGTGCCACCACCTGAGACAGCTGTTGTTTGTAGCGCCTCATTATACCGCACTCCCACTGAAAACTGACCTATTTGTATAGCAAACAGGCTTCCTTGATTGCCTTGACAGCTTCTTGGGCTTCACACTTCTACTAAACAGACCTTTTCTCACTGCCCTCTGCCACACTCAGCGGTTTATGCCATAACATATGCAGCTGAAGCAATCACAGCTTGAGGCGCAACTTAGAGAAACAGGAGGCAGACTGCTGTTCGGCAAACAAAGTATTCTGGCAGACCGTTCACCGCCTCTGTAGATAGAGGTTTCTTTCATCACTAACTATTAAAGAGATCAGACGGGAGGCTTCTAAGCCCGGATCAGAATGTACTGGACAGGTGGAAAAAGTACTTTGCATCTATTCTTAGCCCGGTAATACCAACAACCGAGTCGGCCCGGTGACAGAGAGGGCTGGAGTGTAGGCTTTCCAGTTCTCGAATCCATCGGGTCGCGGGTTCGAATTCCTCTGTGAGCATGGATGTTCGTGTTTGTCCCCGGAATGCGTAAAAGAAAATAATCATGTTGGATTCTCGGATGGTGTGTACAGATAAGTCACGTGAAAGGACGCAAAATGTTGATGCATTAGCTGTTGATGCGTCCATAAAACCGACGGAAAAAAGCAACAACTGAAGCATCTTGGAGAGTAGAATTGTCACAGTAGTATCACTGAAGCAGTAGTCAGATCGGCAATTAAATCGTTAAAGCTGCAGTTGATGATAAATCCGGTCTCAGAAGTCAAAGGCCTTGAATCAAGATGGTATTCTGTTGCTGACTAGGGTGTGTCAAGTTATTTGGTTATCCTTCCAGGCCCCTAAGCAATTACAGACAAGTATTGTGATCCCTATTTTTAAAACGAGAGATCGAATGGATTGCATCAACTATCGAAGCAGCATTTTGCTCAGAATTTCTGGGAGAGTATATATGCCAAGTACTTGAAGAGGAGACGTCGGGAAATAGTCGACTCCAAATGTCGAAAGAGTTGTGTGGTTTCCGACCTGGACGAAGCACAACGGATCCATCTTCGTTTTAAGGCAAATTTTTGAATAATCCTGGGAGTATGCAAAAGATGTCTAAGCTTGCTTTGCTGACCTCGAAAAGTTATTTGACAAGGTTTTTCGGGAGAAGCTCTGGACAGTGTTGTAAGAGTATGAAATGGATGGGCAATTGCTGGTTGCTATCATGTCCCTGTATGAAAGCTCTGGATAAAGAGTATTAAGACAAGACCGTTCGCCGTGGGTATTAGACTCGACATGTATTGTCGTCTCTCTTCTTGATTATCTTTATGGAATGGATAGAAGGGGAGACGAGGCTAGTGGGCATATTTGTGTGGGTAACTGCATGGTAGGAGATTGCTCTTTTCTGACGATCTTGTCCTCCTTGGGTCTTCAACATGCACTAGATCGGTTTGTAGCCAAGTGGGAAGAGGCTGAGATGAAAATCAGTGTGGCTAAGATTGACGTTCTGGTCCTTTCAAGACAGCCTGTTTCTTTCATGAGTCTTATGGTCCTTTTAAGACAACCTGTTCAGCCTGGTCCTTTCAGGATAATGACTGAAAGAGTGCCATCACGGGTGCAAACGGCCGAAATGAGATTCTGAAATTTTGTGGCAGATATTCTCTTACAAGAAGACTTCACAGCCGTACAATAAGGGAATATTTAGGTGTTGCGCCGCTTATTTTCCACATTAAGACGTCTAAATTGCGCTGGTCTTACACGGATGCCGTAACTGATCTACTTAGGCAGTTGCTTTTTTCCAAGGGGTCAATCTAGAACAAGAAGATGGGTACATGGAGAATGTGGGTTCGAGTCGCTTAGGTATTACCGCTGAGGACATGCACCTGATGGGGGAAGATCGCCAGCGATGGAGATCCTCCATAGGGTTGCTGCCCCCGCGACCCTAATGGATAAGCGGGTTTGAAAAAGCATCAGTTCTGAAAACTTGTTTGTCAAATAGTTGTTCATGGATGATATAATGTAGACCTTTATAAGAAAGTGCAACTGTTTCGGCTCGTAATTGATATTAACTGTAAAAGCAAATTATTACAACTGCGTTACCTGAAACATGAAATCACTGATTTTAAATCAAAATTATTGCAAGCTTCAAAGGTTATAGCCACTAACCACAAAGTAGACAAGATCTTAGTCAGTGTTCAATCAAACTCTTATTAATTAGTATGGTTCGGATTTTGCATTTTATATTTTTTTTCCCGAGCTAGTAACTCATTTAAATGATGTTTTATGCACTGTTATCTCCCTCTGGAACTCGAGCATATATTGCATATTTTGAGTATTTTTGCTTATTAAGACTTATTTAAAGTAATTTTATAACCTCTATTTGTAACACCTCCACCACTGATCACAAGGATGACCAGTTTCATAGTTGGGCGCATTATGACACCCCCACCAAAGTCTCCAATATAATCAAGGGCCAGTGTGTTGGGTTCGTTAATTTAAAATTATAAAGGTAAACTCGAGAGTGAATTACTTCAATTGAAATAATAAGGCAAAGTGTTGAAATCAAATAAAATAATCTTTATTTAAGAAAATACAATCAAGTTGAAAGGAGTGGGCAAATGCAAATAAACTTAACTACCAAACTTAAATTCTAAGGCTATATCACTATGCTAATAAATGATTAAATGAATCTAAATGCAGCTGCTGATTAAATTTAAGCTAAACACTAAAAAGGTATTCAATCTTAACCCGAATGGAAATAATATTATTCTCTTATTTCTTATGAAGCACACACTTTTCCGATCTGAAGATTATTCACTTTGCTTTAATACAGGAATCTGGATCTATTACCTTATGAGTCTGTTACTTCTCAAACAGTTTAAGGCAAGTTCGACAGATACCTGCACAATCTCCAAAACTTAATGCATGGCTTGTAGATTCTCAGCTACCTTCTCTATTGATGTGGATCCTTGAAGTAATCTCCTGCCTGGTTGGATGTGTTGTCTCACACAAAATATTGTCATTAATTTCCAAGTTGTAGAACATCTACGTTATCATCTCACCGGTTTGTCTTCTTAACGTCGTTTATTCTCATAAATGGGGGTTTTGCATATTTCCACCTCTCAATTGGGATTCATCTTACTTTTATCACTTAGTTTGTCTTAATCCAAAATATCTATAACTAAATAGTGGTCGGACATTCCTCTTTGATGAAATGTAAGGAGAAGAGTCGCTTTAATATAATCTGACCTCCAATTAATTGAAGATTACAATTAGCAGACAATCGGATTCAGAAGTTTCCCCTCCCCAAACAAGATCAAACCATGCGAGCCCTGCCATGCGTCGATATGGGAGCTCGGGGATTTTGGTCTCACACCCCCCCTTCAAGACGTATTTTATCACCTCCCAGCATCCGGCCTCACTTTCATCCACAAAAAAAAATGAAATCGAAAGTAAAAATATCCAAAAATTGCATATTTGCCTAATAAACCCCAACTTCTCTCGAATACATGAAAGACTATATTCATTATTTATTAATATGCTCTACATTATTATTCATGTCATAGACCAATATGATTCTAAATTACCATACTTCACAATAATCATAAATTCTATTTCATCTGACATCCTTTCTTGATGTAAACTCATTGTAAACGCATTATTTATTCAATTCTTTTTTCAATTAATAACTCAATGATAAGTTATTCCATTATTTCAATTCTTATAAGAACATGATCACTATATTGAAACATCATAACGAATTCCACTTTAAAAGACAACAAATGAATCTATTACCATCATGAATCCATTAATATTCAAATTTTATTTTATAAACACGTGAAACGTCACATATTAACAAAATTATTTAATAACAATACAAATGCTTTCATTTGATTGGGCAAAGAAGCACCAGTTAAATGTATACTCCGCTTATAAGAGCCAGTTGTTGTAGACAGATCTTTTCTGTAGAACATTTTAAAAAATTTTGATTGTTCAGGTCAAGAAATTTTAACTTTTGTTATGGTTTAATTTGTTTTCGTTTTTATCGCCCATTTTTCTCAAACAGAATATTTCGTGTCAAGGTTGGCTGCTCCATGTCTAACCCTTGCGACGTCAATGCTGGTGTTCCCAGGACTCTGCACTGTTCAACTTTTTCATCCATGACTTTCTAACTTTTACTAATCGCAAACTATTCTGTTCGCTGACGACGCGTCCATCATGACTACTGACCGCAATCCCGCTCACGTCATATCTCGGTTACAAAATGGAGGTTAAACCTAATATCGATAGATGCAAAGCTATATTCATTACCAAAAAGCTTAGAAAACCCCCGAAACTACTCTTCCTTTCTGGAAAAGAGCTGGAGTAGGTGAAAAACTATAAATACCTCGGAGTGGTGATAGATGCCAAGCTAAATTGGGGCGACCATCTCTCCTATGCCATCTTTCCAGTGTACTGGATTTCCTAGATCTCCTTGTCCCGCATCAATCAACAATCTGCTTCGCCGTCCTGATAGGAAAAGATACCCTTTTATCCTCTGGATGACTTAACTAGGTTAATCTGGCTTCTTTCTTAATTCAGCGTACTTCCTTAGGTAACTACTTGGACTAGTATGGCAGTGAAAGCATTACTTCCTGACCGCTCGTTTTGTTTTTTCCTGCGCTGTTCGATTGTCGATTGTCGTATCGTCCATTTTCATAAGTATGACATGGAAAGCAACGCATGAAAATAAATTTTTGGCACATTTTTTGTGCATATTTTGGACTTTTTTAGGGCAAATAAATGGCATATTTTAGCACTTTTTAGTGTATATAAATCCGAACCCTATAAAATCAGTTAGATCAGGTCTCTCCTTGGACCCAACCTTCTGTCATTAGAAGAAACTGAATAGAGTGAGGTAAAAATAGAGGGTAATTCAAAAATCCGTATCCGATATCGAAGTGCTCGTAACTGACATTAATGGCATTAAATTATTACAACTGCACTATCTGTTGGATTTCGTAAAATTCTGCAGAGAAATGCACTAAACGCCATAACGCACTACCCTATCAAAAATCATGGGATACCATCACTTTAATAGAAACACTTAAAAATATACATATTTCAGTATCTTGTTGGTCCACCTTTTGCTGCTATCACAGCTTCTACTCTCTGGGGCATACTGTCCACAAGTTTTTGATAAGTTTCGACAGGTAATTTTCGCCATTCTGCCATAAGTGTCTTGGACAGTTCAGTCACGGATTTCAGGCGTTCCACACTAGCGCGCAATCGACGTTCCAACACGTCCCACAGATGTTCGATAGGGTTCAGATCGGGGCTCTGTGCAAGCCAGTCAAGTCTCGAACCCCCTTTTCATCAAACCATGAGCCTACAGCCCTTGCTTTATGGCAACGTGCTTTATCGTGCTGAAACAGAAAAGGGCCATAAAGCTGCGTTGTCCAGAATGTCTTGGTAACGCTCTGCGTTTAGACGTCCGTCCACAGAAACGATTGCACCCAATCCATACCATGAAAAGCACCCCCTTACCATCACCAACCCTCCGCCGAACTTCACCGTGGGCACAACACAGCTTGGCAGATAACGTTCGCTGGGCGCTCGCTATACAAACCCGTCCACCCGATTGCCAGATGGTGTAGCGGGACTCATCACTCCATTCAACCATTCGCCATTGATCCAGAGTCCAATGTCGTCGCTCATTGCACCATGCAATCTCCTCGCTGCGTTGCTGGTGCTGATGTGAAGTTTGTGGGCTCTGCCATAAAAACCCATTGCATGCAGTTCCCTGCGAACAGTCGGGGTGCTCACAGCTGTTCCCGTCGACTCTAGGAACGATCTTTTCAGTCCATCAAGCGATGTGTGACGGTTTGCAGTGACCACTTTACGAAGAGCCCTTTGGTCTCTGGCCGACATGATCTTGGGGCTTCCAGTCCTAGGCGGAACACTTGTGCTGCCTTTCTCTTTCCATGCCCGGATGACGTTCTGAACGGTCGATTTCGGGATGTTTAGGAGGCTTGACGTCTCTCTAACAGTTTTGCCTGCGAGATGACACCCAACAATTGTACCTCTTTGGAAGTCTGAAAGCTCTTTTCTTTGAGACATTCTTACGGCATTCACGCAAGCATCATCTCATAATAGCATACTGTTATGTAGTGCTGGGAAGAATGCCAACAGTGAAATTGCAAAGGAATGTCTCATTTTCATTTGACTTTTGATAGGGTAGTGTATTTGAAACAACCAAATTTACTTTATTTTCATTATTGCCGAAAAAAAATGTGGTGCATTACTTTCAGAGCAACCATCATGTATTTGGCAGTTACTGAGAATGACAAGATGGGATGCAATGTTCTTGCTTCTTTTTTATTTAACTCTTTTTTTAACTTGGTCTGAATAGGCTTTGGTATAGGCCTTAATTTTGTCTTGCTCGGCCCAACCTTGTATAGAATTCGACAAAGCTAGATAGATTTGGTTAAACTTACTAATGTGCTTATAGTTGTCGCTCTGCTCTGCTCCTAGCCAATCGAGGGTCATCCGAATCGGGGAAAAACGTACCCGCGGGTCGGCAGCAGCCAGCTACGTGGGCCTGCATCGTTCCCGCGTTGATTCGAACATAGTCAAAATTTCGGTAAAGAAATGTTGTTGAATGCTTTGTTGAACCAAAAAAAAATGTTAAGAGATAATCCTGTTTGGAATAGTTGAAGTGTGATAAGATCCCAGGGGAAAGTTGATACTGTCTCGCTGAACTTGTAGAAAACGGAATTAGGATGTTATTGATGTGAATTATGTAAGTTGTGCTACATGATGAGTGCTCTCCAGAATGGAGAAAACATTACAACCCAAACCAAAAACAGTTGGGACACTGTAATTAAAACTAGTTTGTGAAACATTGTTACTTTTTTAATTTCTCAAAAATAATTACACGAACAAATAATTATTTTTAATACAATATCTTAACCTTGTTTATTCTCTAAAATTTTTAGAGGTTTCATTAAATAAAATTATTGTAAAGAAAAAAAAATTGATAAAACAAATAAATGTTGGGACACTTCCCTCCCTGACCAGAAATGGTTTGTACATCATACAAATTCCGTAAATCTCCCTACAAATATTGAATGAACTGACCCTTGCGGTGTTAATTTGAATACAGATAGTTAAAAAAAAGTTTGGTTGTTTCAAATATTTTGTTATTCTGAGAAATGGCTCGTGGTAAAGCAATGGAGAAAGTTATTGTTCACTATTCAGCTAAAATCTGAAGGCAAGACGATATGTGAAATTGCTTCTCTTTTGACCATTCCTAAATCACGATTGGCAATATAGTATAAAAACAATCAAAAGAGAGGAATTACAGAATTGAACATGAAAAGCAAGCCTTGAAGGAAAATCGAGATTCACCAATTTCAACATTATTATTAAAATGGAGAGAAATGATCAAGAAAATTGTTTCCAGAGAGTCTTGTCGATTATATATTCACAAGCTTGGTTAAAACACTACAAGATAAGGTTTGTGCGATGAACAACAACACTATTGTACTTGTAAGTTAATTTTGATTGCAATCTTAGTTCTGTACAACAATTTTAAGCAAAGGAGAAACCATTACTAACACAAAGACAGAATAAAAATCGCCTAACCTGGGCTTGACAACATGAAAACTGAACAATGCAACAATAAATCAAATCATTTTTAGTGATGAGTCAAGATTTGAAGTCACTGTTCGAAACAATCCGCATTATTCAAAAGTAATCAGGAAAAATGATGAAGCCTTCAACCCTGGCTGCATCAAGCAAACAGTCAAATTCAGCAAGTGTGATCGTATGGGGCTGTTTCATCAAATGGTGTGAGGCAATTGAAATTTATTGATGGAACCCGAAATTTAAGGACACAATTTCTACCATCCATTAAAAAGTTATTTGGTAGGCGCAAAGTTATATTCCAGCAGGTCGGTGCTGGATGCCACACAACCAAATCAACTAAATTTTGGCTAGAGCGACATAAAATTAAATACTTCCATGGCCATGAAACACCTACTGAAGCGTTATGGGGAAAACGAAGAAAAATTTGAAACAAAAACCTGAATCAACTTTATCCATATTGAAAGAAAAAATCCAAACAATTTGGAATTCTGGGACATTAGAAGAATGTCAAAAACTGTTTAATACTATACATGATCGTATAAAAGCGGTAATCTCTGCAAAAGGTGATGCCCCGAAATATTAAGTTGAATGTTCCAACAATTTTTTGTCAGAATGGCAATGTCCCGACATGTGTTTGTCTTTTAAGATTTTTTTTGATCAATTTTTTCTCTACAATAATTTTATTAAATGAAACCTGTAAAAATATTAGAGGATAAACAAGGTTAAGATATTGTATTAAAAATAATTATTTGTTCGTGTAATCAATTTTGATGAATTAAAAAAAATAACAATGTTTCACAAACTAGTTTTAATTACAGTGTCCCAACTATTTTTGGTTTGGGTTATAGATGAGAAAAATTAAATTAAAATTTGACTGTAGAAGCGTTATTTTCAGTGTCTGTGAGTAGGTTTTAAATATTATATTAACTTTCATGGTTTTAGATTATATTTACTATTTTTGAAGGGTCTTTTGTTGAGGCATTGGTCCCATCGTTTATACAGCAGGTCAATTCCTTGGCGTAGAACGGTTGTGATTGTTTTTCAAAAGTCTTATCATTGCATCCTTCACGTTTCCCTTGCAGTGTTTTCTTGAGCGATCCAAAGATGTGGTAATCACATAGTGACAAGTCTGGGCTGTAGGCAGGATGTTCCAAGGCTTCCCACCGCAATTTCTGTAACATCATGGTGGTTTCACGGGAGACTTAGGGGCGCGCATTGTCGTGCAGAAAAATCGTCTGTTGTGAGAGAAGACCTGGGCGTTTGTATTTGATTGATTGCCGATGTTTCGTGAGAGTACTGCAGTACTGTGCAGAATTGATAGTGTATTTCTTTGGCACAAAATAAATCAATACTCTGCTCAATTTCGCCCACTAAAAACGCACTACTCCTCGCTGTTCCGTCCTGGACGCATCCATTTTACACCTCATCCTTCTAACATTCGTTGTATACACGCGAACAATTTTATTACTCCGGTATACGCCTGGAATCTACACTGCTTGACAGTTGCTAAGGAACATCAACATTTTTGTCAATAAATACTGTCCCAAGAAATAAACGTTACCAAAACTTCAGTAAACGTATTACAGTGACTTTATGAACACAAAATGGCATGAAATTTGAACTAAGGAAACGAACATAATGGCAAAAGCAGAGGAGGTGTCATGAAGCATCAATGAGTGACTAAAGAAAAATATTGGTTGTTTGTCACCGGTTTGAAATGTGAGACCCTTAGTAGTGAGTAATGACTCCTCGAACCGCAATGCATGTTTTGCATCTGTTTGGCATGCTTCCCACAAGACTGTTGATAAAAGCAGTCGAGAACTTATCCCATTCTTCCTGTAACGCAGTTGTCAGTTACTGCAACATTCTGGGAGGGGGATTCCTTTGTGCCACATGTCTACCAAGAGTGTCCCAGGCATGTTCTATGGGATTGAGGTCCGGGGAGTATGTGGGCCATTGCAAACGCTTGATATCCTCACTCTCAAGAACATCCGATACCATGTTCGCCCTGTGGGGACGGGTATTGTCGTTCATGAACACCAACTGCTCCACGGAAAAGACGAACGTGATCCAGAAGAATCTCCCTGTAACACCGTGCTGCTGTAACAGACCCTCCTGGAAAGATGCGAAGGGGTGTTCTGGCATCATGCATGATGCCCCCCACCATCATGACTTCTTGACCAAAACGTGTTGCTAGTGATAACGAGTTCCCTTTTCACGCCAGATCAGTTGATGCCCAGAATCACTCTGCATAGTGAACCGAGACTCGTCGGAGAAAATGAGAACATCACTATGGACCACTTCTGATCCCTCCAAGCACGATGCTCGTTACGCCACTCTAATTTCTTCCGTCGATGCAGCGGAGATAGTGGAATACATTTGACAGGCTTACGTGCATACAGCCCAACATCATTCAGCCGACGGGAAATGGTTCTGGTAGAAACATGAGTGCCTGTAGTAGCGGCAAGATCTGTCGGATGTCTGAATTATTCCGCTTTTTGCTGAAAGGGCTACGATTCTCTTGAGCGGTTGTGCTCCTTCGACGACCACCTTCTTGCACACGGAAGACGCTGTTAGCAACATTGAACCACAGTGGAATTACTCATTCTTGTTTCTATCAGTTCCTATTTGCTTTAATTATAAATATAAGATTAAGGATTGTCTTATTTATTATTTATACGGGAAATTTGCACGATTTATTTAAATATAATACCATTAAAGGAATTGTCTGCATATTCCGTTAAGTGAATATGCATGATTTGCAACCATGACTAACTGGTTACCGAGACCAAATCTGGATGCAATCCAGTTATCGAGGAGAATTCGATTCTCAATGCGGGAAGACGAGTTGAAACGGTAACCTGACATTTTAGCCAATCCCACTAAGAGTCACGGTACTAGCGTCTCGTGCTGTCGAGATTCGTGATTTTGTACGAATTGAAACTTGGACCTAACTTGTCCAAAATGTCAATATGGCGTGAGATAGAGCATCAAGGCCGGAAGAACTGCTCTTAGATGTTTTCAAAATTCCGGCATTAATCTAGAAGTCTATCATCCGATTGGTACAGTTAAGGCAGACCGTCTATGAAAGAGCAGAAAAATAAAACGGTTGTGTCCAAACAATCACAACTGACATGTACTGCCGTCAGCTGGACGAATCACACCAGAAATTAAGCAACAAACAACCGTCGCTCGTTAATCTATGATGGAGCATGATCATACGAAGCCCTCCCTTACCATCTATTTAGTGATTTTTTTATCACTTTGATGCCAGTTTCTGTCACCACGATATCTTTGTACTGAAATCACGTTGGGCACAAATATATTGCTGCCTAGGGCAGATACGAAGCTTGATTAAAAACATGGCTGTAGTATTTTTTATTTGATAACCGATTTTCAAAATTCTTTCTGTGCCTGGTAGCTATATTTGTCCTTTATGCAATGCACCATTCATTTTTAGACATAGTCCCCATCCCTTTCCACGCACTTGTGCGAACGCGTGAATAATCGGCGAACCTGTCAGAGAAGAATTCCGATGGTTATTATCGACACCAGAATTGAATGGTAGCTTTCACCTCGTCGTCAGAATGAAACGGATGTCTTTGGGACGAGGTGAAAGAGCACCTTAAGGGACTTCAGTTTCGTTCTTCCCACTGCAACATCTCCAGACATTCTTTGCTGCATTTGGCTGGGTGCGGTCTAGCGTTGTCATGCACCAGGATGACATCACGAGAAAGTTTACTGAGACGTTTCGCTTTGACTCGAAGACCTGAGTCTTCTCCCCCCCCCCCCCGTCTCTATTCCAGATCTGTCCCCATGTGATTTCCGCATCTTTGGCGAGTTCAAAAAAGCCCTGCGAGGAGGACGGTTTCAAACAGACGATGAAGTCAAGGAGTGCGTGTGCAATTGGTTCAAACAGCAACCAAAGGTTTTCTACGAGCCTGGCATTCTGCGACTAGTGTCAAAATGGGATAAATGCCTAAACAATTGCGGACAATACTTTTGAGTTTCGTTAAATAATTACTGTGAAATATTCTTTGCCTCGTTATTTATTGACTGTACGTCGTAAAATGGATTTATTCGTTTGTTGCGTGTAGAAACGCTCTACCTTACTTGAATGTCAAATTTTTAAAAAAATACCGTGTCCAGTCACATTAAAATGACCACGAGAATATCCTACTTTGGGTGTTGGAAGGTTTCTGTAGGCACCTATGACCATGCAGACTTACGTAGTGGAGATAATTTACGGTTCCTTGACAGACAATCAATTTGCTGAATGTATCGATAGAAGTGGTACTAGAGATTTCAATTGGAGTCAGATCCGGACAGTTTGGTATAGTCGACTCCTGGAACCACGGACAATTCCGGCCGTGTGGTATGTTGGCATACTGAAAACTGCCATCACTCCAGGGAACATAGGTAAAACGTTCGTCGTAAATAAATAAAATTCTAATAATTTAGGCAATTAAATTATTATTTAGCCTCCAATCCCACTCTAACATTTACAAAGATGAAAATTCACAATTGAACCACCAATATTTTTTAAAATTTACAAAGAAGCTAAATGAAGTTTAAAAATGTCAAAACAACATCCATTTAGTATTATTTATATAGAAGAAAATTTATATTAAAAATTTTCTGTATCAAAAATATACTTAAAAATTTTGTACCAAACTTAAATTTGCAAAACTTAAATCAAGAATATTCTTTAAAATTCTTTCGATGTAATTGTGTGCCTATATTGGCTTTTGGAATCACCTGAATGTATTGATTTAAACGAGTCGAATAGCGTATAACATTTCTTTTCATGTAAAAACAAATATTTATAAAATTAGTTAGATTTTGTTCTTCTCACTCGGGAAGCTCACGTAGTGTTAATAAAATTTCGAATCAAAACTAATATAAGTAACACTTATGTCCAATAATATTTCGATTATAAAAACATGCTATAGTTCTTATTCAATGATTTCACAGGCACATTAAATGTATATACACTCCTAGACTTAGGTTTTCATACACAACATCCCCCTTGCAATATATAATAGTTTCAACTTCTAAATTTCAAAAATGAATTTAAAAAGCTCATAAAAGTTAAACATTTCAGTTCAATATGAAACTTCTGTGATTAAAGTTTTTGAGTGGGTTTTTTCGAGACAAAGGTTTTTATACACAACAGGTAAGATGATATTTAAGCAGAAATTTTACAGAATTAAAAGCGGAAGCATCTCGATCAACCTATTTTCGATATTTTAAGTGCAAGTTTACAAAATTGAACTTAGAATCCGTCACTCCACTGAACTTATTAATCTTGTAAAGTCTAAACACCAAGATGGACAAAGTTATCGCAAAATTGCTTCAGAATGCAAACTGTCTGCGAGCACAGTTCAGTATATGATCAAGAACAGTTATAACAAGCCAAACAAATACAAGCCATGACAAGAATTTTTGAATTCTCGCGAAAATACCAAGCTGAAAGCAGCTTATAGGCGACCTCGGCATGAAGGGCATCGGATTACGGCTCGAATTATAAAAAGAAGCAAATTTACCTGTCCATATTCGTTAAATAAAGGGTAAGTCAAAAAGATAGACCCGATTCCAGACATTTATTCTAATGAACGTATGGTAAAGTGAGACGTGTGCTCCGAAAGGTTAATTTTCACAGTTTTAGTTTCCACGCAGTGTTTTCACTGTAGCCATGCTGATATTGACCTCGACATGCTGAGAAAGGTTTGGCAGGAGATAGACTATCGACTAATGTGTGTCGAGTTACCCAAGGCGCTCACATAAAACACATGATATGTGTTTGAAGTAAATTTTGAACGTTTACCATGTGTTCATTAGATTTCACAAAGTAAATTCTGAAATCGGGTCCATCATTTTGACTTACCCTGTATAAGGTGAAATGAAGCGAAATAATTTTACTTGAAATGAAGCGAAAATGAAAAAAAACAAACAATTTCCCCTTATCCAAAAGCATGAAGATGCTCGAGTGGACAGAAGCTGCACCAATTGGTTGACAAGTAGTCATCGATTCGACCTTATATTATTGTTTTTCGGATAAAAAGCGTTACCGTTTAGAAGAGAAAGGTACTGAACACGATGAAGAGAAAGAACAATTTAAAAATCGAAAAAAAACGGACAATAAATATTCTGTACTTTGCAGCCATTGCTTCAACAGGGAATTTTTTTTGCTGTTAGAAATTCGTGAAAACAAAATCGGGCATGATAATATCATAGCCTAATAATGAGAAGTCTGTTCACTCCGGGTCGGTTTCATTGTTATAGCTGTTGCCAGATCGATGTCCTACAACAATAACAACGACAGCAGCGCGCCAAGCGTTCAGCTATCTCCTTCTCTTTTCTGGATCTATGTACTGTTTTGCTATTGAGTTTTGTTAATGACAGGTCGTTATCAAAAGCTTTTTACGATTTTCTTCATCGCATTTTATCTGACTGCAAAAAAGGTATGTATGCAATTTTCTATTCATAACAGCAAGAATAAAAAAAAACTTTTATTTTTAAAAAAGATAAAAAAAAGAGGTCCTATGATATTTTAAAAAAGATTTTATTTCATCTAATTTAGGGAATCCAATGAAAACCATTCATCAAATTTTCTAATATGGCAAAATCCTTTTTATTTCAAACTATTTTGAATAAGAGTTCCGTTATAACAACCTTAATTCATATAGCTCACGGTTGTTTTATTTTCTTGGTTTTTGTTGTTTTTCTCTTTTCGAAAAGAAAAAAATAGAAAAACGTTTAGTGTAAAGGACTTGGAAATTAAATTTCTTCATAAAAATTTCTCCAATTTAATAAACGACATTTTGTCTCCGTTATGATTGCAGCAGTAAACAATGGATTTGGCAGTTGAGTTTATCTGCCGCTAGGGAACATAGACAACTAGAGTGGACAGACTTCTCATTATTAGGCTATGGTATCACCATCAAACTCCCGTTTCTTGAATAAACTGTCTCGACTGAGAGCTCTAAAAATTTCCGGTCGGCTATACTTATAAGTAGGCAACGTTTTACAACTTTTTT
>JAHWFO010054548.1:816832-832304 GCA_023313115.1 Rhysida immarginata
TGGAGATCCTCCATAGGGCTGCTGCCCCCGCGACCCTAACGGATAAGTGGGTTTGAAAAGTAAGTAAGTAAGTAAGTGTTTTAAAATGTAGGTTCATTTTATGATGCTGTATCACGAAAATTTGCTCCTTTTATCAGCTTTGGCGGCAAAATCATTCTTGTTAAATATTACTTTTGTCGCTGTAAGCCTATAGAGAGTTTACAGAACTTTCCGATAAAAAGCACTTTCAACATAATTTTAGACCCTAAAACTTGATATGTATCTACTTGTAAACTTCCCCACTTCCCTGAGGAATATTTTGTTGTATATTTATGCACTGGACAAATAATGTAGATAAACACTGAGTAAGGGGTCTTTTTCTCCAAAGAACCTTAATATCAGGAATTTGTTACAAATTTCCTTTCGAGGGTTATAAATTTGGTTAAATCTGCTTAGTTTCGAAAGGTGTTTTCGTTCCATTATGGAAAAATTTATGAGTTTTTCGGCTTTTACATGATTGGTATAAGATGCATGTTTTTTGTATTTAAATTTATTTAATAATTAGAATGTTTTAGGATAGCCAATTCATTTATTTTTCTTTTTTACAGTTTATTCAAAATTACAGTGAAGGAGGAAGTAATTCATTGAATTGACAATGGAAAATATTGACAATGAACATTACTCTGATCGCCATCTCTTGGAAACCAGTGATGCCATGTATGCGCTCCGACAGCAGAAGAAATACATCGACCTATTGATCGTATGCAAAGGTGAGAAAATCCCTGCCCATCGTTTTATGTTGGCAAGTGCAAGTCCATTTTTTGAAAAAGTTCTTTTAGAAGATAGCAAAAAGAATGATATTAGCGTTATGGAAGTGGAAAACGTGGATCCCAAAATAATGGAATATCTAATATCATTTGTCTACTTGGGAGAAATGAGGCTAGACGAAAAGAGGACTTCTACTGACGACATTATAAGCATAATGACTGCATCTCATTATGTTCAACTAGAGAAACTTGTTGAAGTTTGTGCCCGCTTACTACTTCGTAATGATCCTGATTTCGATTTAGAGTTTCTGTGGAAGTGGGCCGAAAAAAATAACTGTAAATGTATGCGCAATATCATCATCGAATCCATTGCTTCGGATTATGAGAGTTTATATAAGATGAAGCTCTTTCTGGATTTCCCTTTCGCAGCAGCACTAATCACTATTGAAAAGATGCCGCGAACCACTACGAGCCACCAAGAAGGAATCCTAAACGCTGCTGTAGCTTGGGTGAAATATGATTTGGCGATGAGACAGCATTGTCTTAGCGAATTTACTTCGAGGATCCGAATGGATATGCTCTCTCATTCGTTTCTTAGTGAACAAATGAATCAGTTGCCTGCGCTTAGACTAGTACCAAAGTTTTTTGGATTTATACCGGAAGGATCGTTAGAAAGTATCGTTGAAAAGATGAGCGAACCATCCCCCAGAGTCGCTGGAGGTAAAGCGAAATGGTTAGATGGGGAAGGGGATCGAACCCTGCGATCGAATTCGTCTTCGTTGCCGAATTTCACTCGTTCCTTTTCCAAATCGCCGATAAAACTTAGAAACCGATCACCTGAAACAGGACGTGGAGAAAAGCTTGTCGCAATAGGCAGTGTTGATGACGGCCAGCTGATAACGACTACCTGTTTCATTAATAAAGGCAAGGTGTGGTCCCCCATGGAACTCATGGGGATATCTTACATTGATGCAACCGCTTACGGAATGCATAAAGATAACTTACTAATTATTGGGGGCGAAACGATTAATGAAGGTAAATTAAGCAAATTATATCAATATAACATGAATTGGAGAACTCTGACTGAAGGTCCACCTCTAAGGATACCTCGCTCGGCCATTGGCGTTACAGTTCATGACGACATTGCTTATCTGTATGGAGGAAATCATAAAACGAGCCAAAGGGGCATGCGATTTGCAGAATCCTTTAATATCACTTTAAATAAATTTGAACCCCTCCCTAGGCTCCTCTATAAACATAGCTCCGCAGCTGGAGCCATCATTAATAATCGGTTGTATGTTATCGGTGGAGGAACAGGGAAATGCGAGTGTATTTTCCCGCAGAGGCTTGATGGAGGCTGGACAGACATCGCCTGCCTTCCCGAATTGCTGTCTAATGCGTCCTTGCATGTGACCGCACACGATGCTTTGTTGTATGCCTTTCGCAATGAGCGCATCTCCCACTTATATTATTACAACCCAATTCGTAACGCGTGGAAGGTGGTAAAGGTGAAAGGCAATTTGCCCGAAAGCATCATCAGCATTTTCTCAAAGGGAAATGAAATCTGGGCAATGGATAAAAAAGGCCTACTTTTCACCTTTGACTTACGCAACAATGTATGGGAAATAGCCAGTGGAATAGAACCAAACGACTCCTTAAATCCGCTGTTCATGACTCTTTGGGAAAAATAATAATTTTAGAAATTTATTTTTGGAGGATTATGATTATCCTTTGATAATTCTAATTATGTGTAATTTGTACTCTCATTGTTATCGAGGTAAACTTTGTCTAAACGTACTGGATGTTTTTAGAAGGACTATTAGAACTATTTGAAATCATTTCGTCAAATATTTATATTGTTAATCTTACTTCACAACCATTTAAAAATTTGTTAACGTTTTTCGAGAAGAATTAAAATACAGTGGCAGCTTAAAATAAGAAAAGATTAAAAAACTGAATTTGTACTATTGAATTATTAAGCGGCGTTAATGAAATGTGCTTGTTGCATGTATTTAATGTTAAATGCAATAATATAACAGGACTCTGTTAAATTCGTGGCAGTTTGTATAATTTTCTTAAAGAAATAAATTACTTTCGACTAATTTATATAGCCAAGAACTTAAAAACATTTGATTACTCGTCTAAATAAAATCTTGTAAACATTCCAAGAGCTTTAGCAGTGAAATACCCTACTAGGGTAAGGCAAGTAGCAGAACTTGTGGTCATCTATTTTTACTCCTTTATCTGCACTTACTTCCCCACAAGGTATTTAATCAAAAAATTGATTGTCTCGAACGTAGTAAGTAAAAAGCGTAAAAAAAGCTCGTATCTTTCCTTTTTCATTTCCGATGGAATGACATATCACATGCCATATGTTGCTATAATGCTTAGACCAAATTACTCCCAGCCTCCTATAACAATTGGGCCTAAACTTCGTAGTAATGTAGATATTGCCTAAAGGAATCTGGATACTGAATTTCGCTCCTTTACGTACTTAAATAGCACATAGATCTTTTGCCCTCTCTGACTCCAGCGTACCAATCAAAACCAAACTAAATAGTAAAAGTGGACATGCCCATAGTAAGCTACATTCCGAATTTCAACCTTCTACCTCGAAAATGTAGAAATTATGAAGGGGGTAGACATTATAAACTAATAATTAGCTCCATTCTTCCGCCTGGTCGTGGGTTCTTTCTAGTTCTTGAGTCCGCCTGGTTCGTCGTGGGTTCGAATCCCACCGTGGGCATGGATGTTTGTGTTTGTCCCGGTCTGCGTACAGATATAACTGGTGTAAAAAGCGAAAAATGACCTTAGTAGTTGACGCCAAATTTTAATAAACCAACCATTCTTCCGCTACTTAATACAGCAATATAGAATATGAGCACTTGAGCAGTGGTGCGTCGACAAAGCGATTTCACGTGCGCGTGCCGATGTCAATAATGCTTAAAAGATGAACACTACGAAGGATGATCAGAAAGTTATGTCGCGTACTTTTTTTCTCTAAACTCTTATGAATATCGACTGGTTTCAGTCCTTTTGCACAAAGAAAACTCATAATACTCCTCCGCTCAAAAGTACTGCATGATGAAATGAGAACCGCCATCTTGTTTGGACTGTCACGTCGCTAGTGCTTGGCGGCAGCACACGACACTAACAGGAAACTTTAACAATGAACCAAACTAACTTTTATATATCCCAATTTTCTCATATCTACCGTCATTTTCGAGATAAAAAATACGCGACATTACTTTTTGATCACCCCTCGTATATTCATTCTTGAAATCGATTGTTATATGACTTGCCATTATTAATTCTTTACATTCACTGTTTTAGCACGTCAATTCGACTTGAAGAGGTCGAGATTATGAAAAGTTGATATGGCCGAGCTAAGACCTTGAAGGTCATATTTCTGAAAACAGAATTTGAAAAAGTTAATCCGTTTTCAAGTTATCGTGCAAATGGCAAACGGCCGGATAAACGTACAGACCAAGGATCCATTATTTTAAGTATCTTCTTGCTAAAGCTCCTAATACGGGGGAAAATTTTAAATTGCTTTAAAATTGTTTAACTGAAATAAAGTGGAATTAAACAATAAATGAAAGGAAAAATTCCGCGACCTGGGATCGAACGAGGACCACGAGTCAACGCGTTGCTGCTCCAGCTAACTGGCACGCTGATAGCAGTGTTCGATTTTTCCTTTCGTGTTTAACTTTATTCCACCTTATTTATTTGTGAGTGGTCACGCGAAAAGACACCTGAAGGGATTAGAAACTGTTTTGTATTTTTGGTGAATTTACAATCGTTTGACTTACAATTTCATTTTAATCTAAACATAACATTATTAAAGTGTACAATTTTTTGCTATTAATTATTTTTATCACGCACCTCTATTTCAGTTGACTCTTAAACAGCGCACACGTTGAACGTTGCTTTTGTTTGCATGAGCGTATGGTGTGCTCTGGTTGTTTACATTGCCCACAGGTTTTAGCTTTTCTTGGTTTTTAGCTTCTAAATACTAGAAGAAGGTTCGTGCAAATCTTCAAACTCTTAGCGTGTTTTTTTTTTATTTCTTTATTTTTTTAGAATTGATTTACAGAAAGCCCTGGCCGAAGCCTGTATGACCAGCTGGCCACCGTGTGAGGTCTCCGGCGGGGTTATTGAATAACAGATATTGAGTGTTTATTTATAACAAAGGTTTGGAATTATATATCCTTTTAATAAAACTGACAAAATGGTAATTTTTATGGGAGTTCATGCTGGAGTTCAAACGGATGAGGGGTTAGTAGTTAAGTTTCCAGCAGGCAAATATATGTGATATTAAGAATCATTAAAAAAATGAGGTTATATAAAGGGATATTATAAATAGTAAAAAGTTTTAGAGGAGGTTAGTAGGTACTTTATTAGATAGAAGCGAATTTTTTAATAATTTTTTAAAAGTTGCACTTGTGGGAGATGAGCGGATATGTTCAGGTAAATTGCCCCACCATTTGACGCCTATAAAAGAGACGCAACGGCGCACAGTGGAGTATTTGACACTAAAAGCTGGTCATAACTGTTGTTTTCCTATTTATATGTGACAATCGCGATTGTAAGTAACTGACACGAAAAAAACCGTTATTATGTCTTAACGATTAATGTAAAGAACTATTTTTACGTTTTTTTCGTTTTTTCCTCGTTTTTTACGTTTTTTTCGTTTTTTCCTCGTTGTTTACGTATTTTTATTTTTTCATAGAAAAAACGTGAAAAAATTGATTTTTGAGTACTAAAAACAAAAAGTTTAAAAGACCAAAATTAAAAATATTTACAAAATTACACATTTTTTTAGTCTTTACGCCATAAAAAAATATTATTTCAACGCTTTTTCTATGATTTTTGCCCCGTTTTTTTTTTATTTTTTTATTTTATTTTATTAATTATTTTTCCTGAAAAACACTTTGTTTATTTATCTCTGTTTTACGTTTTTTTTATACCGGGTGGGCAAGAAATAACGAGAGGTGTTCAGAGCTCGCTAGCGGGAATTCTATTAGGCCAAATGTATATACTTAGTGGAACATGCAGTTTCGATTTCTGCAAAAAAAAAAAAAAATACCAAAAGTCGCCATAGGGGGCGCTTATTTCAAGAAAACAATGAATACCTAATTGCCAAATGAACAAATACCGTACAAACCAACTTCAATAACAACAATAAACAATGTTTTATTTTTAATTACAAATGTATTTCAATATGACCACCAGTGTGCTATTCCAATAGCTGCATGCGGTACACGACATTTTCTACGGCAGCTCGCAGCAGATCTGCATTAATTAGTCTGATATGTAACGTTATTTGATCCTTTAAGGTTGAGAGGTCAGGAACATGTGCTTGATACACAAGGCTTTTCAAATATCCCCATAACCAAAAATCACAAGGATTGAGATCAGGCGACCTGGGTGGCCATACCATGGGAAATGCACGACTAATTATTCTGTTGTCTGAAAAACGTTCTCGCAAGATCTGCTGCACCTGACGTCCGATGTGCGGTGGCGCACCATCCCGCATAAAAATGGTAGAACCCAGACAACCCTTTTCCTGCAGTCGTGGTATCACAAAATTCTCAAGCATATCGGCATACCTGGCAGAATTGACGGAACAAGTCACTGGTCCACGGGGACGGATTTCTTCAAAAAAGTACGGGCCGATGATGAAAGAAGCAGTAAAGCCGCACCATACTGTTAGTTTCGGTGAATGCATAGGAGTTGGCAGACACACTTGTAGATTTGATGCAGCCCAAATACGGCAGTTGTGGGTATTGATATCACCTTTCAAATAAAAATGTGCATCATCACTCCATAAAATTTGCCATGGCCATGCATCATCCACTTCCATACGTGCTAAAAATCTCAACGAAAAGTCAGTTCGGGTACGTTCACCTCCAGGAAGCAATTGCTGAACAGGTGTGAGTTTATAGGGATAAAATGTCAATATCTTAGCGTCGAATATGGGATATCTGTTTGGCGTGCTATTGCGTGTGCACAGTAGTCATCTCCTATTCCGCAACAGCAGTTGCAACTTCTTCAACGTGTTGCTGCCTGATTCGTTTGCGTCCCCGGCCTGGTTGCACTCCTAGAGTTCCGGTAGATTCAAATCGTTCAATCATTTCCCGTAAGTTAGTTATGCTCATCGGTCCTCTTCGTAACGTTTTCGATCGCCGGAATTCACGAAGGGCAGCACTTGCATTGTCGCTCTTCTGATAAAACGACTTGACTAATAACGCCCGGTCAGGCCATTCGTTCGTAAGCGTCATCGTCAGGCCATTCGTTCGTGAATGATGGGAAATCCTCAGCTCTTCCTTTTATTGTCATGATAGCTCAACACGGAACGCGCTTATGCAAATGTATTCATTGTTTTCTTGAAATAAGCGCCCCCTATGGCGACTTTTGGTACTATTTTTTTTTTTGTTGCAGAAATCGAAACTGCATGTTCCACTAAGTATATACACCAAAATGTACTGCATTTGGCCTAATAGAATTCCCGCTAGCGAGCTCTGAACACCTCACGTTATTTCTTGCCCTCCCGGTATATGAGGCGTTGAGCGCAAAAGTGGCCCAAGCCGAAAAAAATATGTTCTGAGAAAATCGCAAAACAAAAATACGACATTTCGATGATAAATATTTCAAAGGCATATTGTAGTAGATAAAAAAAACTTTTTATACTTACATATTTACACTGTAAAAAGCAATCTATCAGCAAGTTATTTCCACATGTTACTCTTTTTCAACATTATTGTTGGTTGGGCCACTATTGCGCTCAACGCCTCATATGATCTTAACCGATTGTATGAAAGAATGGTATTTTATTATATTCTATTGTATTACGTAATTTATTATCAATCCTTAAGACCATGAAATTTTACAAAAAAAAGGAAACAAATTTAAGCTTTACAAGAAATAACTGTTCGTTGAATTATCCCGTGAGGAGGGATGCGATTAGGTAAAAAAAAATTACTCATATTCGTCCTCAGAGCTTGCTACTGAGCCAGAGCCTGTAGATGGTAGGAGAAGTGCGATAGTTTCAAGTGAAAACGGTTTACTTTTTTTTCCTGTCAATGGGCGCATACTTGTCAAGAAAGGGTCTGAACTCAACAACAATCTGTTTATGATATCTCTATTACATGCTTCTCGTGAAAATTTTTGTGCGAATCCTTGCCGGTAAGTGCGAAAATGCTTATTTTGAGCTTCAGCAGCTTCCTCAGAGAGTTGCCCTATAATAAAAATAAAACGCTGAACTTTTTTCTTTTCAGCTAACATGTTAAGATGTTATATAACAAAATTCCGTTTCATTTTCTGCTCGGACGAACCCGAAAACATAGCAAAAACACTAATTTGTAAAATTTATTGACTGAATTTTTTTTTTTCACTTACACCTCAAAGAAGACAAAAAAAAATGATTCTTAGGACATTGTAACAAGTGAATAATGCAGTACATACATTTCCCAACATGTCCCATTATGAAAATTTTTCCTAAAGACAGAATTACTCCACTTAGTCGTCGATTAAAATTATGCGTATTTTAGAGCGCCGAGATTTGCAACGTGCAACGAAAAATAAGACGAGATTCCGACTGGCAAAACAATTGAACCAGGTACAATGACGTCTTAAAGAGCTAATATTTGATATACCATCTATTGTACTGTACCCTCATGTCATTACAATTGTTGATTTGTGAATTCAAGAAATCAAGATTATGGCCAGCTTTTAGTGTCAAATACTCCTCTGTGCGGCGTTGGTAATTATTTCTGGTAAAAGGAAGTCTAATCAGGTTTGACAATCGGGTGGGATAGGGACGAATGTTTGGTTGATAAGATATTTCAAAAGGAGTAGAAAGAATTAATTGAAGATTAATGATTTTGTGGACGAATAAGCAAAGTTGAATAATATAAATTTGATAGATAGTTGGAATGTCCAGGAGTTCGAAATAAATTTGATAAATTTTCTCGGAATCTATTTTCCCTTCAGTTACCTTTTCGTGTGACCACTCACATTTAATTCTTGGAGTAATGTTTCCAGTTTCTCTCTTTATTATAAACGTTCAATTTTATATATTTTTTACCCTGGCCAAAGAAAGAAAAACCTGGACGCATACCATTGAATTTCTAAAAGATAGCCAAGTTGTCAAGATGGAAAGCCCAATGGGAGGCGGGCACTATCCAACTATCAGAAAGGACCCCAATGATCAGGTGACTTTTGAGTGCCCTGGCCTGTCTCTCGTTGGCCTCGGACCGATACTAATTACCGGTAATACCGAAATATATTTTTTTATTAGAAAACTGGCATTACCGGTAATAACATCAGAGACGATGTTTCTCTCGGACTTGCTCTGGATGGCACATTCCTTCCTTGACCAATAGGCATTGCCAACCAAAGTTGTTGAGACTGAAGAATTTTTACATTTAGAGAGATGACAGTTTAGAGTGTACTGTGATGTGGAATCGGAAGACGGTAGCTGGATAGTAAGATCATGATTTCTCGTATAAAAATAATGTATCGTACAGTTTTTAATAAACATTAAACGCAAGAAGCTATCTAAAAAAGCTATCTAAAAAGGCGCCGCTATACACTTTTAAAAGTTACTGCCCTATAGTGTCGTATTCATTGATGATCTGCATATGTTATCGAACTTTAAATATAAGTGAGGTCGAGAGGACGGGAAACATTATTACGAACATGCTACGAGTTCTAGTTTTGTCCGAAAGTATAAATCCAGTCTCGATTGATTCACTACTATCAAAATTGGTTTGCTCAATGGTAGATAATATTTGGCTTTTTATAAGAAATTAATATACTGCATTATAAAACATCTAATAATGGTGTGTCTTTTATGCCAGAATAGAATAACAAAACAAGCATTTAAAAAATAACATACAAATGGCTTTGATCTGTTACTTCCTATTTTGCCAATCTTGTTAACCCATTAACCCAATTTTATTAATTTTCACGAGAAAGAGTAACCGGTCTTATTTTGTCAAGTTAATGAATCTGAAGAAAGATTCAATTTTATTTAGAAATATAAATTACCCAAAGTAAAAAAAAAAAAAAAAAAAAAAAAACTCGCTCTAAATTCATAATAAATAATATGCTAAAATACCATCATGGTGGAATAATAAGTAATTCATAAATTATAACAGGCTTTTTATGTGAAATTATAACACTTGTGTGAAATCACAATTTTATGAATATAGCAAACTGAAATTGTTCAAATCATTATGAAATGCCCTATACAATAAAACACTACATATAAGAGTTCAAGGAAATCATAAGCATTTGACTATGTAGTATCCATTCTAAGATAAAACCACTTCTTTTTTGCATGGTCATGTTACTGGACTCAAAATTTAGTAATTGCTTAAGTACATCCGGGACACGAGAGAAGACCTCTGAGTTGCACAATTCCACCACTACACGACAGAAGCGTTTGTGTGAGTTCATTTCTAAAAACGTTGGATAGGGATTTGCAATCGTTGTCATATTTTTCTCCGGCAATTGTCTAAAGCACGCGCGCAACAAAAACAACGCAGACACGAAGAGAGACAACATGCGACGTAGGAGAAAAGTATGACAACAATTGCCGGAGAAAGATTTGACACCAATTGCGATAACCCTGTTCAACCTTTATAGAAATGAACTCACCCAAACTTTTCTGCCGTGTAGTGGTGGGATTGTGCAACTCAGAGATCTTCTCTTGAGTCCCGGACAATATTATTTGAAATGATAAAACAAACCTTTAAATGAAAAGACTTACAAGGAGAAGTCGCTGGGAAATGAACTTTGGAATCAAACTTTGTGTAGTGGAAGTCGCGATCATGTGTTAATATGATAAAATATTAGCGCGCACTATTCAGCCAACTCCGAAAAAAATGGATTCAAAGTTTTCCTACCTCGTATATAATAAAAAAATGTGCAAACACGTCTGAACGCAGAGTACCCGAGTCGGTAGCTCGCTGGCCTCTGGTGGTGATTTCCGGTATGGCTTTGGGTTCCATCCGCGTTCTGTGGTTGTATTTTTGGCCTACCACTCTCTAAGAGTGAATGCCTTTGTTTTCGTTTCAGAAACTCAAATTTTTATTTTTTTTGCTGAAATCGACTTAAAAACTCATGATTCGTAGAGATATTTTGAAATTTTGAATAAAAAATTTTCCGTCTGTACGTATGTGACCAATTTTGTGCAGCTAACTCCTCTGAAACGGAAAATAGCCGAACCAAATAAAACTTATACATATTTAGAGGATTCCTCAAATTGTGTCTTAGCGTATATTTTATGTCAATTGGCTAAGCCTTTTTTGAGATATTAATTATTTTCTAAAAGTTAAAAAATGACTGTAGTGTTCAAACGAGCGAACCAAACTCAATAAACTCGACATGTTCGTACTTCTCTCATTATAGCGAATTTTTTTGTAAATGACTTGTTTGGCTGTGATGAGCCGTTTTGGAGTTATTTACTATCCCCTCCCCCAAGACCCCCCCCCCACAATTTTTTTAAATTTTTTATTTATTTTTATTTTTTCAGAAATTCAGACAGTGGAGTTTTTAAACTATGCATTGACCATTTTTTATGGAAATGGGCTAAGCCTTTTTAGAGAAATAAATTTTTTTTGGAAAAAATGAAGAAATGGCAGAAACATTCATTTCAAAGCTCCAAACACAATATAAACGGCATGAAGAGCTTCCTCTTATTGAAAAATACAATTTTCTTTTTGGCTTAGTATAATTCACTTTTAATTTGGGACATTTTTTTGTATAATGCTTAGTTTCCGAGATATTCAGTTGTCTCAAGATAAATGCCTCACCCTATATATGCGACAGTTTGGGACACGGAATTCATATTTCCTTCTATATTCATAAACAATGAATTTGGATATTCGTATAGCCTAATGTTTGTCATAGATTTTGTTTTGAGAAGGACTTGAAGCACCCAGGTAACAGAAGTGTGATATCTTAGCTTCATCACTTTCATCAGTCCTGCGTGAAAGATTTCATGCTGTGTAGAACAAATTTAAAACTATTCAAAAATATGGTGTTATAAGTTATAGGAGAGCAGGCGTTTTTGCAATTTTATGAAATGTAACTCTTTAACGAATGTGAACCTATACTGACAGACTGGTCTAACTATAGACGACTGATCGACGCGGATATCAATGATATTTGTATTGTTAAAGCTTTGTACAATTGTGTAGTGAGATCTATACTCGGAAGTGTTTACTCTGAGTGCTCAGATTATTATGACCACCTGATGTTTGTAGGCAAATTAGCTATGATTTCGCGCTGAAGTTGCTTAAGAGTCGGACTAGTGTAAATAGGCAAGCAGGTTGTTTACCACGACATTGGAAGTGATTTGTTTCAGTAGATTATAGCAGCCTTTGATGATTGTCGGCGCTCGGAGCCATGGAGCTAATATCAGCAAAACGGCTGCATTCGTTAAATGTTCAAAAGCAGCTGCTGTTAAATTGTTACAGACTGGACTGTCTGCCGGAAAACTGGGTCTGAGCGTGCCAGTTGTGGCCATCAATGTACGGGCAGAAAGGAGAGTGGCAAGACTGGTACAAGACAACAGAACGGCAACAGCGCATCAAATTACTGCAGATCCTTATCAGGGATCCTCTCAAATGATCTCTGAACGCACTGTTCGCCATACACTGTGCAGTATGGAATATGGGAGCCGAAGGCCAGTTCGAACACCTTTGCTATCTACAGTTAACAAGATAAAACGTCTCCAATTCGCACAGAACCACAAGGATTGGACAGTTGAGCATCGGAATAAAGTCATGTGTTCTGATGAACCACATTTTCAGTTGCGTCATACAAATAACAGAATGAGAATTTAACGGAAACTGCATGAAAGCATGGACCCCACATGCATGAGCACAATCGTTCAAGCTCGTGGGGGCAGTCATGGTTTCGGGCGTATTTTCCTGACATAATATGGGTCCTTTAATTTGTGTAGAAAAACGTCTGAATATCAGAACATACCTAAATATCTTTGCTGATAAAGTTCATGTAATCATGTTGATGGTGTATCGCAATGGAGATGACTTCTTCCAACGTAACAATGCGGCATGCCGCGCTACTCGTATTTTGCAGGAATGTTTTCAAGAACAAACAATTCCTGTGAGTTGTTTGCTGCAAAAATTTTTTTTTCTCTGAATGTATGCTTTAACCCCTATGCTGATTCGGCAATTGAAAATGATAGTAAGGCGAGATTGTTGCGCTCACCACGAACGACGACGAACCTGGCTTAGGTGGCCCCCATAATGACCAAATCTCAATTCAATTGAGCATTTGTGGGAGAAAGTTGAAAGAGCGATCACACAGGTGGTTCCAAAACAACAAATTACACACAACAGGACAGTGTTATTCATCAGGCAAAGACTGTTATGACAGCCAATAAGAAGCAGGGAAAGACATCATCTGTCAAGCACAACATTGCCCGAAAGTCAAAGCTCACTGATAGAGAGTGTAGGGGTTTGAAGCGGATTGTGGCCAGAAAGCACAAGACAACAGCATTCATGGTGTCACATTTTTTGCATCACCTTTCAACATCTCGTGGAGTAAATGCGAATCGCCGCAGTATTGAAGGCAGAAGGTGGCCCAACGAAGTACTGATGGGTGGTCATAATAATCTGGCCACTCAGTGTATATTCATCCTAAAGTTTCGGTGTCTGATATGAAAATGTTGTTGTTCAGTGCGATCATGAAATATTCACCAACAACTAGACCAGTCAGTGACAATATGGAGGTGGATACTAATATTGCAATTATGACAGTTAGCATTATCAATGTAGATGCTACATTAAATTTATTCGCTCTTACCTTTAAGAAGGAACATTTTAATTTAGATTTCAAACCCATCGAATCACCTATTACATTGGGTGGCAGTATTATAAATTTGATGTTTGTGCGAGGTATTGGTTCTTGTCTGTTGCCATTTCTAACATACTCCTATCATTGACCAGTAATTTGTAAGTTGGGAATGCCAGAAAGTTTTGGTTAACAATTTTTGATGAATTGCAAGCACATTTTTCGTGTGAACATTTTATACCAGAAATAATTTTATTTAAATTGTGTTGCACAAAGTTTTTTCTTATTCGCAATATGGCCTCAAGACGTATTCTACGATTTAACTAGCGGCCGTGTCCCAACACAGCCCCGTAATTTTTTTTGATTCCATATCATTATCTCGTGGTAGGCCTTTGCGAATGTACCATTCCGCCATACCAATTTATTTTCTATTACAATTATTATTTTATACATTTGATTAAAAAATATATTTACATAAAGAAATATTTTATCTCATAATTTTTCATTATTTTAATTTGTTATTCGAGAGGTTTTAAAACCTTAATTTTTTCCCGGAAAAATTTTTTATCTATGTTTTTAATTATCTACAACATTTCACATACACGTGTATATTTTTACTGCTACTTGTTTGGTGCATTTGTGTGGCATTTTCCATTAACAAGTAAACGTTATGCAGTTTATACAGTATAAAATTATTTTCATGCAAATTAACAATAATTACACATCATATAAAAAGTATAAAATAATAATTGTAATGAAAAAAAACTTTATTATGATGTGTAAAAACATAGATAAAAATTTTTTCCGGGAAAAAATTAAGGTTCGAAAACCTCTCGAAAAACAAAGTAAATTAATAAAAAATTGAGATAAAATGTTTTTTATGTAAATATATTTTTAATCAAATGTATAAAATAATAATTGTAATTATTATTTGCACATTTTTTATTATATACCTGGTATGAAAATTTTGAATCCATCTTTTTCAGAGTTGGCTGAATAGTGCGCGCTAATACTTTATCATATTTACACATGAAGGGTAAACTACCACTACACAAAGTTTGATTCCAACGTTCAATTCCCAGACCGCGACTTCTCCTTGTTAGATGCAGAATTTTTGAGCATTTTTAAAAATGCAGAAAATTAGATTTGATATAAATAAAATGCAACGGATTAGTTCCAAACATTTTTGGGAATTTAATTCCATAAAGAATAAAAAAAACAAAACAAAAAATAAGAAGTATATTTCAATTAAGTCAAATTTTTACCCAAAATCTATTTGATTTGAAATTTATTCCTTTATCTGAAATCCATTAGGTTGTCCTTTCTCTTTCTCTGAAATACTTAATCCGTCCCGTTTGTGAGCTTCCCCCTCTATCTCTGATTTACTTCTAAAAATATCTTTCAAGACAAAAGCGATTCTGAGCGTGAAATGGGCCGCATTCCCATGAATTATTGAAGGAATTTTGAGTATAGGTTGATAACGTTAGCATAGGAATAGCCTAAGCAACTGCATATTACCTGTCTTTCATTGGCTGGTGTCCATCAAGGAGTTGTGACCCTGTTACTATTTCTATTGCATGGAAATGTTTCGTCCATTTCCCCATTCGACGCTCAAAGTAGTAATAAAAGTTCTTATTTTTCTTTTTGAATATGGTGATAACTCTTGTTATTATATCAAAAGAAAATCCATCCTAGAGAAATCTTCAACTCACTCGTCTCATAATCCCTTTGGGCTATATTCACCAGATTTAAGCATTAAGCAGCAACTTAGTAATAGACGAATATACCCGAGTTCATTCAAGATACAATAGATGCTATTTGCTATAAAATATCATTTGCGCATAATAATAATAATAATAATAATAATAATAATAATAATAATAATAATAATAATA